>JAZAYU010000402.1:354136-400060 GCA_038501625.1 Corbicula japonica | reverse complement strand
CACCTTATTTAATTGAAATTTCATTAATATATAGTCTGTAAAATAGAATTTCAGTCGTTAACGGCGTCAATTTAAGCAGATTCATTTTGTTTATTTGCCAAAGATTAAAACTTTCATTTTTGTTCGGTTAATTTAATAATGACCTTGACATCTGGTATGAAGTATAAAGTTTTGGTAAAAAGGTAAACTATGCATATTAGGTAATATCCAGAAGACATGCCTCTCCACACATCCAAATATGCAGAGATGAAAACAGAGCATAAATTTATAAAATGGTCAATTTCAAAATGGGCATTTTGCCTTGGACATTTCGAAATAAATTTCGTAAATGCTGCGTTGAAACCACGGAATACAACAGTGGGTATAAATCTAAGAAGAAATATTTTATCTTACATACATGTATATATAAAGAAATTATTATGGTGATTTCTGACCAAGAAGTGAATAGCCGACTGCTCTGGATCGACACTGGATCTTCTGTGCCCAAGATTATAAAACTGAGCATGGAAACCAGTCTCAAATCTCGAGCATCTGATTTCGGCCAATCAGATGTTTGAGATTTGAGACTGGTTTCCAATCTCAGCTTTATAACCTTCAACCCAGTATTTGCACATGCGATACTACCCGTATATATGGATTAAAGGGTTAACTTCTAAAAAGTTGTGATCCGTGTGCATATTGACATTATACGATTTAGCGATCGTCGGAATTGCATGGCTACATGTAAGCGCTGTTGCCGTGACGATGCAGGTTCGCTCCTAGTTAGAGGTAGTATCATTTCATTTTCAATGTCAAAACACTACTTCAAATCCGAAAATTTTCAACAAAACTTGAGCACCGGCAAATCCTACACTAAAATTTAATTTATAAAACCACTAATATTATTTAAGTGCAGTTTTTTTGAGAAGGCTATGTTTTTAGAGGAGTGTTTTTTTAATACAATGGCGAACACGCCGCATTGCACATACCGGTATCCAATTTAGGAATTTTATTCTCAACTTTAACAGTTAAATCAATTCTCAGCCTCATAAATTATAAGGATCTAAATCTTTGTTAAAAGTAATTAAAACAGACGATGTGTTGTAGTATTTAATTGAAACATAACTCTTCACTTCACTTCTAATAGCTTGCTATGTACTGAAATATACGCAAAACTGTTAAATAATATAATTAATACAGGTACACCCACTGATTTCTGGACTTATCCTGTCAAATTATAAAAACAAAGGCGACCCTCTAACCCGCATTTGGACATTTATTGATCTCAGACCAGCGTTTGATAAAGATAGATGAAAAAGGAACTTTGAAAGCCATCGAACACGACAAATATGAAAACATTGCAGGCTCGGTTTGATTGAGCATTTTCATGGACAGAAATGGAAATGCAAATTACTGCCCACGCCGCCTAGCCCTGGTTGAGCGCAACTCAATATTTACGTCAATAAACAGTTCAATTTTGACCATCCCAAACGATGGCGTGTATATGGCGATGGACATGGAACATTCTGTGTGGTATTTTCAGACTATTACCACTCCATATTCAGCGGCGCATGGTCCCCAAATAAAAGAGAGACAGCTTTAATTAGCACCCATGTTAATAATTGTTTAAATTTCAACACTCATTAGAAATAAGTATGAAAACATAAAAAAGCCTGTCTGAGAGCAAACGAAAATAAAGCATTAGTGGTTCATTTTAAATAAAACAAAAGATCACACAGCCAATAAAGCTAGAAAAACAATATAAAGCTTGATAAAAGTGCAACAAATTTGGACTAATTTTTATAATTTTTGTTAGGCGAATGTAATACATGGGTGTGAAAGATGAGGAATAGGGGAATCTGGATAAAATCAAACGTGTTCATTAAAATTTCTGAAAAATATTACGGGTTTAAACTTTTGTAGTCATCAAGGACCGGAAATATATATTATTTATATATTATTTGTTAATTAATTATATAAACTACTGTTTACAAGAAAACTATTATTATGTGTTAATAAAAAGTGTTTTCTTCGGAATCCGTTTAATATGTCTATTCTAACAAATCTCCCGCATATTATCAAGATTTTTTCATGTGATTAACTCTGCTTTCTTATTTTCGAATGCGCCTTAATATATTTTTAGACAACTTAGGCCCCAGCAAATCCTTCCCCAAAAATAGAATTCAGTTTATAAAATCACTAATGTTATTAAATTGCAGGTTTTTGAGACTGTTGTTAAGGAGTTGTTTGTTTCTTACAGATAAATTTGTGAACACGCCGCTTTGCAATACCCAATACCCAATTTTGGAAGTTAAGACTCAACTTTAACAGTTAAGTCAATGCTTATGAATTTAAAAGAAGTAAATCTTCGTTAAGAGTAATTGACACAGACAAAGCATAGGCGTAATAAATGGAAACATAACACTTCGAATAACAGCTTGTTCTGTAAAAAAATATAGGGAAACTGATTAATTTTATACAATGTACTTAAAACAGTGTCACGTGGCTAATTCGTACCATTTGTATTATTTCATTTCTGTACTATCTTGTATAGTCCACCATAGTTTGTTTACCGTTATTATCTGTGTCGTGTTTGATTTATTGATATATTGTCCTATTACAGCCTATATACCCCTATATACATGCCATTTTCATCAATCATTCATCTTATTATACTAATTATAATACCTGCTGTCGGGCCTCTTTCAGATTTTTAACTTTCCCGCAATTCGATAGCATGCATGCGCACTCTTACTTTGAAAGTCATCAAGGATGGTTCACTCCAGACAGACATGTTTTTACTATTTCCCAATTTGAGTGTTTCATGCTTTTGCAGGTAATTTGATGAATTGCCATTATTCACTGATCATTAATGTATAATCTCCATTCATTTTGTTAAAGATATGGCTGTTTTTTCGGCGTTAGCTGTCTAAGCTCACTTTTGACCTAGTTTTTCGACCAATGAAATATTGTAAATAAAACTTATTATGCAGCGGGAAAATCAAATAGATTATTTTGATTGGTTATTAGTGGGTCTCGTAAATGATTACCGTAACGATTTTTATATTGTGTGTTAGTATTTACATGGCACTTATATGTTCGGGCATTTTCGTTTTTAAAAGCGATAATTGTATTGGAGAAAAAAATATTTACGGTATAAATAACCAGTTAAGTCAATTGATGGCTTAAATACGATTTTATATAGAATATTCATGGGTGTCAGGTAAACACTCGAGTACAATAGACAGTGTAAAACGACAGAGAAGTGCAGATATTTCTGGTTCTTACTGGTTCCTTTCCAGTTCCTTTGATACTGATTGTTAATTTCAAGTTCAGACATTCAAATCGCCTTGGTGTAGTGGTTATCACACTCGCCTCTCAAGCGGATGCCCCGGGTTCAATACTCGGGAGGGACACTTTTTTTAAAGATAATTTACTTAAAAGTTGGTAGATTTCGCTCTTGTAACAAGTTGTCATTATTTTCATTTATTGTATTTTAATAACATTTATTCGTCATTAGTACTAACTCTACAAGAGGTATTTTATTGACACTGAATAAATGTACAGTTAACATTAGACATTCTTCTTTAATCGACGTATTATCATCAGACGAAATTTTTGCACGCTCTTTATTTCTTTTTTTCTTATATATAAAAATCTTTTCCATCAACGCCGTTTATCTTTTTTTAAAGATATTTCTTGTTTATGTATGCACATTTACTTTGAAAGTAATCAAGGATAGTTCACACCAGACAGACTTGGTTTTATTATTTCCCCAATTTGAGTGTTTCATGCTTTTGCAGACTGAGCGACAACCACCTACTTTTGGGCTCGACACCATAACATGTAAAATCCTCATTTTATTTTATGCTTTCCAGTGAATTATAGAATTTTCCCGGTGAAATAAAAGTTGTATTTCACTGTTTTCAAACAGTTGAATATCATTTTTATTTTCACTGATTTTTTCACGTTGGTACCCAAACGCACATAACATACCGAATGAGAAAGTTTATCCTTTCCAATGATAACTAGATTTACAGAGAAGTAATGAAAGTATACGTTATATAAATTTTATTCCGAACGTTCTTCATATCAACATAAACATGGAAAGAGACAAACAATAAAACATAAACAAATTTTAGGTGAAATACTTTGTTACGGTTATCACTAACATTCTTGAGGGCACGCCACGGGAAAAGGTACATAGGGTAATATTTTGTGACATTTTAGTTGTTACTATATTTAGAAAGAACACAAAACTTTCTATTATTTTCTAACAACAAAAAATTCATTTTGATATAAATTTTGACAATTTAATGTTATTTTTAACACGAAATGCATAATAAGTAATGTCGTCTGCTCAACTTCATGACGTCATTTCAAGGATTGACGTCAAATGTCCGAAGGTACATATTTCCCGTGACGCGCCCCATTTAAAATCAGTCTCATCTAATTCGTCGGAAACACAAAAATTGAGATTAAAGCATTAAGCGAAGTTATCTCTAATTTTTCAGAAACTTTCAAACCTTAAAGAAATTAATTTGTTCCATACAACCGTCAATAAAATACGTATGTCTCGACAATGTTTCGTATTTCGTGTAAACTTTTCAATGAGTCTGGTTTTCTTAAAAAAAAGTCGTTTAGTGCAGATATTTAACAAAGGATTTGTGCATTTAGGCGAACAGCAATATCTTAATAAAAATGTACGATACGAGGGGCGTTCAAAAAGTAATGCTAACGTCATTTACGTATTCAAATTGATTAGTGTATACAAGTCCTATGAACTCCTGCCTTTAGCATAACTTTTTGTCTACCAGGCCTGAAAATTTCATTTACCTAAGTTGTAAATTTAGGACTTAATATAACTCAAATATGATATGCTTGAGTTTACTGGCATGTTTTTGGCTAAAGCAAATAACAGCTTCATGGTTTAGATAAAAATGAAGATGAGTAAAAAACTAGTTCTTATAAACTTTGAATACATCATAAAGTAATAAAGTACAAGAAATTTAAAAATTGTTTGTTAAAGTTAACTACACTGGCTTATATCAATGTATAACTGGAAAATGCCTATTAATAATACATTATTTATGTTAACTCTTTATTGGAAATGTGTTTGTTTTGGAATTGCTAAGACATCGTTTTATTAGTTTTTGAAACTGATAAATTTAATAGTTTAATAACAATGAAGTGACACATATTTTTATTTTAAAAAATGGAAATCACAATGTATACGAAATTATAGTAATTTTGGAATAAGAAAAGATAAAGAAGTGAAATTGTGTTTGCTTTGTAGTGATATTTATATACCGTAGAAGTAGCATGATAAAGCCATTCCTATTGTACTCAAAATAGGCAGAAACTTTTAGAGTATTTAGATAACTTGATACTACAGACAGTATATTTGCATTAACAGTCATAAGCGAAAACGTCTTATATTCTGAAAAGAAAAAGCATTATTGTGCATTTTTATTTAAAAAAAGCATTTGATTAAGTATACAGAATTTTTTCATTTTTGATCGCAAAAAGTTCAAAAACAGATTTTTACTCATTTAAGTGCAACCGTCCCAATTTAGTAAATATCTTACAACAAACCTAAAATAAACCTTCATTTTTTCTTTTTTTTTCTATCAGAAATAGCTATTCAATTTAACAAGTGCTACTTCCATTTGTTTATCTTAACTATAGTTTGTCGAAAAAATAGAAATTCAAAATGTAAAAATGTTTATTTAATGCCTTCCGGGAAGTAATAAAATATTTTCAAATAAAATAAAATATTTAAATATATGTTCTTGGGTGTAATAGCAGTTAATCAATCTTATGAAACCTCGAACATCTCTGTACGCTAATTAATATTAAGCTTCTGTTTTGTTTAATACATTTTTAAGTTCTCATTCAGCTAAACAATGTTGAAGAGGTCGAATGTGTTTTTTGAGTGTGGCTATTCCTTATGTACACCTTTTTATGAACCAAGTAGGCAAGAAATCTGAACACAATACTTTCCACAGGGTCTTTTCAGTAACTAACTCTTTCTAAACTAGAGGTGTAATCTTTCACAAATTCTCCTCATTAGTTTAATTGCTTTCTTATCAAGCAGATAGGTGATTTGTTAGGTCAAAGTGTAATATATTACTAGTATATTGTCTGTGATGTGTTGCTCCACGTGTATTGAAAATTCCCCCGTCGCAATTAGTTTCTTGACAATGAGATTCTCAGTTTTAATTAAAAAGATGTAAATCTACAAGATTTTCGATTCACCGTCATTTTTCCATATACAAATGTTTTTGAAGCGAACTTATAGAATGTACGATGTGTATAAATGATATTGCGTCTACCTGGGAGCAGACCCGCATTGTCACGGTGACAGCGCCTAAGATTGCAGACTGATTAAAATGTGAAATATGCACATCAGGAAGATACATTCAGAAAACACCCTACACAGCCGAGAAGAAGAAAAAGAAAGAGCATTGTTTATAAAATGGTCAATTTCGAAGCGGACACCACAAACAATGAACAAAAATGAGAACCCGATGGGTTACCGCCTTGGAACGGTCATCGGCAAAACAATTCTTAGAAAAAAACACTGTTAAGAGGTAATTGTATCTGCATTCTTTGTATTTTTTACTCTTAACCGTTTTCACTGTTACCGGTGAGCAGGGCTGAAGGTTATAAAGCTGAGATTGGAAACCAGTTTCAAATCTCAAGAATCTGATTGGCTGAAATGGCGACTGGTCGCCATTTCAGCCAATCAGATGCTTGAGATTTGATACTGGTTTCCATGCTCAGTTTTATAACCTTTGGCACAGTTCAGTGATCAATAGATTAATCCCTCACTTTGGTTCTGGGGTTGTGTTTGAGGTTCCGAAATTATAACTAGTAACAAACGATTTTTTTTAATTCTTATCCGTTTTAACTTTCACCGGCGACAGGTTCGGATATCAACAGATTAGCACTTCAAACCAGTTTTGTGATGTTTCTTGATTTATTGAAATGATAACTAGTATCACGTGAGATTATAAAGAGTCTGTCTGACTTTATTCTCAGAACAGCCTAATAGATGGATAATTTCTGGGAATTGTTTAAACGATAATTGATACTGTATTTTCATTTAATTTTTCGGGGACGAGTTTTCGCGATTAGCCCGTAAATAACAAATTCACAAGGACAAAAATTCGCGCAACATTTTCCTATAAAGAAACACTGTTAAATGCTTTAATTTCGCTGGGGTTGACTTTCGCGCTCTTGCCGTAGCGCGAATTACGCGAAAATTTTACCAGCGAAATAAAATGATTTAACAGTACCCCAAAACCTTTAATATTGTCAGTTGAGTGCAAACCACAAGACATAACTCACTTTTGATTTGGGTAGCGAGCGTTTGACTGTAACCAGAATGCATCATTTTCAAAGACTCTTAGTAAATATTGTTTCGCTAACGTTCTAACCGAATGAAACTAATTACGTCATGAATGTATATGTGCATGACATGTTTATTACAGCTGGTAAAACTGGAAAAATGAATGCAATTGAACAATAGGTGGCATATTTAACTTCATTTATAAATAAAAATTATAAATTTATAAATTAAATTAAATTGCATATCAATGCCCAATGGCGTAAAGTTTTCAAATTTCCCGCTCTGCGCGAGTTGTACAGTAGTTGGTCCTCTACGAAATTCGATTTATTCATACATCAAGAAACGTTTTTAATGATTTTACATAATCCCCACATCTGCGCGAGTTATTTTAAAACTAAAAAGAACGTCAATAACAAAAGAATGAAATATGCATATCATGAATGGCCAACTAGGAAAAAACAGCCTCATCACGCAGATAAACTGTACCGCCTTGGAAATGTACGTGTCATAGCATTTTTAACTCGGGCTTTTATCATGATGACTTTGTTATATTTCCCAGTGAGATACCCCCTCCAAACAACCACACGTTCCTCAAGTAATTTTTCTTCTTTGTATTCAGTTAGCATTCATTTACACTTAACATAGATGAAAATGGTCATGATTACTTCATTTAATATGACTGCGTGCTCATAATGGTGATAGCGCAAGGACATATAGTTTGAATCTGTTTAAATAACACTTAACTCGAACTGAACATAGTATAACCAATTACTTAATTATCAGAAGTGTGTTTCTTATTCTCGGCATTCAGTGGTTTCAACAAGTTCTGGTTAGTCTTTTTATCTGTTGTGGAAAATATATTTAAATCAATAATCTGAATTTTGTTGTTTTTATAGTATGCAAGATGACCTACAAAAATACGTTGCATGCAACTATTTCTGTCTCCACATTTATTTACTTTCACAAATGTAGCTATTATTGATAGACCTATTTCAATCAGATCCGGTTTCAATGAGTTCCGAATATTAAGCGGGGGACATCTCTCAATGTGTTGTTGACTGACAGATTTGACAGCAGTGTAATGGTTTTGGCTGACCAAATACATTTTCACATGTTTTCTGTCGTAGGGTGCAAAATTATTTTATAAAATAATGTGTACTTAATAAAATAACATAACTAAGGAATAAGATATAGTTATCTTTAATATAAGTATTATCAATAGAAGTAAAACATTCATGAACTCACATTGCACAGCTTTCGGGTATTACACTAACTGCAATTGAAACAACCTTATAGTCATATTTACATGGGCGGAAACGATATAATCACTTAGTAGCACAACACTGCCCCTCATGATGCGGAGCTGGCCATGGTGGGTTGCTAGATACTGCCGACCCAGTAACTTCTAGACTCACTTTACCTTCTTTGTCTTAGATATCTCTGAAATAGAGGGCTAAAGACATTGGGACATCGCCAATAAGCTAACCAGCCAAATCCTCTAGCTCTGAGTGTCTCTTTCAATGAGTTATACTTCCCATTTTATCATTTGAAAAGAATTCCAACTCTGGAATCGACACTAACTGCTGATTCACAATTACTGAATCCGGAATTGGTTAAAACGCTTGCATCACAGAAAACATCACAAAAGCAATAGTGCAAGTTGCCATGTTTTCGTTTTTTGGCCATATAAGTTTAGGATTTGCGATGAATGTCACTCTTAACTGCAACGCGTTGCTAAATTTTGCACACATTGTCTGCAATAGTCTGTCGATGCGGCAATAGATCAGAAGTACACATTAAATCAAGGTAAGAGTTAGTCAATGATCAGTTCAAATGCTTTTCAATGCGACTCTATTTGCATTTTCATTCGTTCTACTGAACCTTTGCTTTCATGGGATAGTAAATAAAAAAGTTTACAGGAACTGGTTCATAACAGGAACTGGTTGACAAACTGTACCGCCTTGAAATTGTAAGCGGCATAAAATTTCCCAGTAAGTTACTCCCAAAAAAACAACACGTTCCACAAGTTATTTTTTCTTATTTGCATTAAGTTAGCATACATTTACACTTAACATTATCGAGTTTGGGCGGAGAAGAGCTGACTCATAAATGTAAAGAGCATTTGTTATATAACAATCTAGCGGAGAAAAGGAATTAGCGGAAAAAAGAAATTCCGCTTTTGAAGCAGAAAGGGCGATCGTGTTGCCTGAAGTAGTTTGATCTCTCCATGTTTTCCTGGCATAATTCATAACAAAATTTAAATTATTTTCAATTTTATTATCAATATGTCAATTTATTATCAATATGTCATACATGTATTATGTCAATTTATTATCAAAATTTCATTTTTTGTTGTTGCTTTTTTTTACTTTAAAATTGTTTATTAAATAGATTCAAATCACCCTCAACACATGATAATATATAACAACAAATCAAGCTTGATAGAAATAAAACGATGCAAACCATTTCACGTACCCAACAAACAAACCTGGTTTAAATAGAAATGAGCCGTGATCCAGGAAAACCAGGCTTACAAACAAATCATTTTCGGTTTAAAAAAAAATAAAAATAGAAAGATAACAGAAAAGAGCAAAATGTAGGACATGATTTTCTGATATCATTGACGTCATTACGCCTGGATTTCATAGACCCTGGCTCAAACAAATGGCAGGCTGATTGTCGCGTTTCACGGTTGTATTTATAATTCTGTGAATTAGTATCTGTGCTCCTCTGCCAGAAAGTGGGTCGATTGGAAATTATCCAAAACGGAAAAAAACAAAAGTCATGTATTTTAAGCAAAAACAAATATTTGAACTCATAACTTAGCAAAAAACACGATGTTTAACATTATTCCCAGTTGATATTTGTACCATGTGCAAATATTTTTTTTCTAAATACTCAAAGCAAACACTAATTTAAAAAAATATATCATAAAGGTAGATCAAGTTAAATTTTGTAATATATCGATGACACTGTAATTATTTTTTGAATGAACCGATGTTTGAGGGATGTTCATTTGGGTATGGAAAACACGCTTACTTCGAACAGCCAAAGTGTATTACATACCCAGATGAACACATATATTTTTGATTCCCTTTATTTAAATACACCCATACTCTAATATTCCACCAAATTTATGATAAGAACTCGTGGTGATATGGATATTTAATGGCTGTTGACGACAAAACGAACGGCGTCTTATTTTTCGCAGCAACTCGTGGCAAATTGTGCATGTTCGTCGATGTCACAATTCAAAAGATTGTGCACAGTCCTATAAATTGTAAGCGGCATTTACTGTAGCAACACCTCTAAAAGTAATTTTAATACGTCACACTGCATACGTTAGTAATTATTTTTAGGTTAAATGAATTAGACTTCATCGTAGAGAACGAAGTTGTAGTGTAATTATTTTTCATATTGTAGAATAAAATAATAATACTTATATCAAATTACCTAAAATAATTATGAACAGTTAAGCCAACACAAATTTACCATACTAGTACTTGATCAAAACTTTTGATTCAAATTAATAAATTTAAATAAGAGTAAGTATTAACATGAAACAAACCTTTGAAGTTGTGGAATAATGAATGTCCGGTGATATCTAAGCATTTCCGGTTTCTTTACAATCAACAAAAATGTATATTTTATTTTCTCTTAAACATTAAATTATATGTATGTTATACAAATGTTGGCTTAATTATATAATATTTATTCTAGCAACATGCACAAATAACAAGCCGTCAGCTACTCTTGTTTACGATAAGTCAACTTTCAGACACATATTTGCACGGGACAGCTAAATAAAAAATATTAATGGTACTTCTTTTAATAAAAAGCCATAACGGACAAGAACGATATAGTCGAGCCTTTTTTGACAATTGTTGCCTAGTACAAGAAAGTAACCTCTTATTCTTTTTTTTCTTGAAACGTTTCAACTTTAAAACTCATTTTAGTATAAAATTATAAAATTTTTCATTCGTAAACTGTGCTAATTATTTAAGGTATATTTAATCATATACCGCGGAAAGAATTTTTTTAGAAAAGCGACGTTTTGCTTTCGTTTTTCTTAAACTGCTTTAACAATACATTAAGATTAAAGATCTTTAAAGCCTCTCTTCGCTTCAGAAGTAAAAAGGAAGCATGAATTTAAGATACACTTGGGAAAAATAAAAAATCGAAACGGCTTAGACGCAGGAATTCAGTCAACGTTTCATGAAACATTAATGGTTTCACCACATCACGTCTTCAGCACCAAAAAAGAATTTAAATCAATTATATCACGTGAACAGTCCACATTATTTATCTTCTTTGTCCGAAATTCAATTCTACATCGTCAGGCTGGAAGGTATTTTCACGGGATGAGGTCAGCAAAATGTGTCCGCTTGTAGACTAAACTGTTTTCGCCCTCTCTCGCAGAACATTATTTTTGATTGATTTGAAACTTCCAAAATGTCAGATAAATACAAAACTAGGAAATTCTCTTATTGGGCTTGAATTTTTAAGGCGACTCTGAAAAAATATTTAAAATGAACGTCTTCAAAAAATGTAAATGTCGGCTCGGCTTAAAGAAAGTTCGTGTAACAGTGAACAAACGTTTATTACAGTAAACATAATATTTATTTCAATGCATTTGTATACAGTTACTTGATAAAATATTAACGCTCATTTAATAGTTTATTGTACTCAGTTCTTGCTTGTTCCTACAAAGGCAGGGGCGGGGCGTGGCTAATATAAATCCCGTACACAAGCTATGCACTGACGGTTGATTTGTGACGTCATCGTGCAATGCATGCTTTACTTTAAGCTGCAGCAAAAATTTCCGTCATTCGCTTCTGTCTTTATTCATAAACTTTCCAAAACAGCCTTTATAAGAAGTCCCTACATCACATTTTGATAAGAATTGAGAATAATGATTCGATAAAAGTTTTAATGGCATTCGGGTATGAACAAAATCCAAGTTCTTTTAAATTTAGCTTAGAGCAGTTATATAATTTATAGATAATGGGTTTATGCATTTCACGCAACAATAAATATTATAAAGGTAACTTATGAGCTATGAGAAAGTATTATATTAGTGTAAGTTCTTTCGAAAATTAAAATGTAATAATGTTTCGCCAAAAACATTCCCAAGACATGCCCTTTACACTAATTCATCATTTCAAAATAAACTTATAATACATATATAAGGCTTCGGTAAAAAACGACAAGCACATGTTGTATTCCACGCAGTAATCGAAATAGATACTCTTTGATGTCCTTTCTTTCAAATGTAATCTTTAGAAATTGTTTCTAAAATTCCAGGTATATATCCTTGTACACACTTTGGCACATTTACCAGAATAAAAGCTCTTTCATTCAATTAGCTCAAATTTACGTAAAATATTTTTGGCGAGTAATACTATGTTTAAAATATAAAATAAAAGCAAACTTGTTTTGTCCAAAGACGTTTATATTTATATTTCGCTCGAGCGCCCAAAAATAAAGTAATTTTAATAGTGGCTTTGTGGCTTCGCCACATATTAATCGTACAACTGAAGATCTCTCGGTGAAAATATTTGTATCACAAAGTTAAAGAAATAAATATTATCATCATAACAATATCATAAATATAGCAAATAACTAGTATAAATAAACCTGCAATAGTTTCTCCATTGTCGTAGTTCGTTGACTTTTAAAGCTCCTGTTTTTTTTGTAGTTCTTAAATCACAGTCTTCGTATGTGTCCTGTGGCAATTATGTATCCCAGAACAATTTCAATGACTGCCATTAACTTGTACAATGATTATAGGCTTAGCACGATACGTTGTTAATGGAATTGCATATTTTGGGAAATTTAATCAATGTTTTTTTTTTCTGTATCGTACATATAAAAAGTGTAGCTAAGAGTTGCCAGTGATAAAATTGTATGAAAATACCGCTCTATAACCGCTCTATAAGCATTGTCAGGTTTATATAAATTTTCAGAATAGATAACATGTATAATGTTTAAATATAATTATAATAAGTGTAGCTTTGTGGTGTTAAAATTAGCGTTTAGCACTTTACGCCATGGAATATGATTGTTATCTCATAAGCTAACAGTGTTGATCCACATCTGCACCGTCAAATCAGAATCTTCACTGTTCCGTTTTTCATTCATTAGGATAATTCTGACTGAAAAGCGTCCAGTTTAGATGCAGATCACATGGCACAAATGATAAACTCAAATATAAATGGAGTAAAGATTTCTGTCTATTAGCAGAATAAATCCAACTGAGCCTGATATTGCCTAAGAGTCTTCGTTTTTGTTAAGAAATATCCATTAGCAATGATGTTGCCCCTATAAGGGAGCGAACCCATAAGGCGACGGCGTCTAGCCATGCAATTCAAATTACACTACATATTAAGCTAGCCGGGGACAACCCCAAAAACGTTGATCGGTTAACCTATTAGATAAACGTACTAATGCCTGCATGATACCGGTGTTCTTGTTTAAAATCATTACTCTAACATGAGGATACACAAACGCCTTGGGTGGACGTCAGTTTCTTCAACATCTTCTCTTTATGATCTGCCGACGCCGACTTGCAGCGTACCAACAACATGAGCGATTTTTTGAAGTTGCGCCCAAATAACGCGTACAAAATAAAATTACAACTGAATGTAGTGTAGTACAGCATCAAGGTACATTCTTGGAAAAAATAGAACTCGACTGTCACCGTAGGTGTTGTCGATCTCGTTGTGTCTATAAGGTTGAAAAGGCGGATAGCGTGTGAAGGTAAGTTCAATATAATAAATATCAAAGACACCACAAACAACGTTCTGGCTACCCTAAGCTGATTCACTGACCTCTGTAAGCTTATGCGCACGTATTGTCTCTTTTTGTTATTGTTGTTGAGAAGTTTATTTTCAACTTCACACTGTTTCAGTTTTACAGGCACACCGTATCTTGCCGCCCAGAATCCTTGCAGCACAGTTTTGAGCACCATCGAATTAATGCACAGTATGATGCAAAACGGTATAAGCATTGTTAAAAATGTGTCCACCCATGTTACTACACTAAGAAAATCAAAGTATTCCACTTTATGCGAGCAACGTTGCTGCGGTCCCCACTCGATCAATCCGGTGGTCCAGAAGCTGAAGCTGTACATTACACATCCCATCACACACAACGTCGTCACAACAACCTTTTCGCGGAAAACGTTGCACAAAAATGCATGTTTTAGTGGGAGACAGATCGCTATAAACCGTTCACACGTGAATCCGACAATAAACCATGCGTTAAGAAATGATGAAATGTAGGTCGCAAAAATGAGAAATTGACATGCGACGTCCGTTGTCATTATCGGCATAACGTCTCCGTCAATCCACGTCAGAAGCAAGGTTATCAGAAAGGAAACGTCAACGAAAGCCAGAGACACCAGAAATGCTGAGCACGACGATTTTCTCATTGTTTTAGTCATAAACACTGCAAAGCACAGGGTGTTTCCAAATAATCCTGAACCAACTATAAATGGTACACAAATGCTCCTCATGAGTTTGATTGCTAAAACCCATTTCGAAATTTCTCCAACTGTGCCAATGGGATATGTAGAGTTTAAAAACTGTTGAGAAGTGTTGTTGAACCCCATTGTCGCTCGCAGACTTGTGTTGTAAACTGGTCCTTCAAACTGTGTTTATTAGCAAAAACTCACCTTGTTTGTCATGTTACATATAACTAATCCCGTACGATTTCCGAATAACTATCATTGTACAATGTTAACAAGATTGCGTATGGTTTCATATACCCATCCAACTGTTTATATAATAGTTCACATTTGATATTTTTATTACTCTAAATCAAATTCCACCTCATTTCTGTCACATAATGTAATTGAGAAAATTCAGTGCGCTGATGAGTGAAGTGTTCCTCAGATCTAATAATTAATTACAATAACTTTTCTAAATATCACGCATTCTTGTTCAAGAATGGTAGTTACAGATGCTTTCAAAGTGTTTTCAACTGCTGAATTGCACGATCCTTTATTTTCCTGTTTGAAGTATATTCCTACTCGATTCTAAGAAACAGAAAAATTATGCGTCTCTTTAAAATCATTATTTTCAATTATCATTAAAAACGTTCCTTTGAAAACGTATTCAAAAACAAAACATTTAATTTATTAATGCTTTTTTATCCTTCATTTAGCTAAGGAAGAGTAATTCACACTATAAACAACATATTATGCGAAGAAGTATCATGCCATCGTTTTCCATTTAAGCCTCAGAGCGATATCACCAATTGTTCTTCGATAGCTTTTCCTGCATTTGTCTTCTATGCTGATGTTACATCGCTTAAAGCCAGCGTGTTTTATATGATTCTATATAAGGGAATGTTTCCTAGTGTTCAGAATAACCTCTTACCCCCTGTTCTCAATGCACGACAACATAAGTGGAATATTACTGCCATTTGAGCTTACATTTTATAAGGTGTGTTTGAAGAAAAAAAATGTTTTCAAAAAATATTTTAGACGCTTTGAAAAAAATCAAAATTTTTTAAGGTGTGTTGAAGGTATAATTTCCTTTTATAAAATTGTTTCAGAGACAGCGAAAACCCATCCCATCGAATTGTACTTTTTTGAAAAGAAAAAAAAACACGCAACAGGTCAGTCCTTTCAAAGACGAACTTTTGTTAGACGTCATGGGTGAGTCGATAATATTTACGAGCATACTTGTTACTAAATGATGTCTTAACTAACAGTGAAATTTGCTTAAAGATATGTTCAGTAGTTTTCATTTTATTCAAAAAGTCTACGATTTATTGGGACAACCCTCGTACATTACTGGACATTTGTAACCGTTCACAGACACTTACATAACTTAAGGCACTGCTTCTATTTGAAATCTAGCTTGAGTAAATGTGGATAATATACAAGCCTCCGTAAGTGAGAATTGACCATGGATGACGTAGGTAGTCCTCTCTGTTTGTCCGTAGATAAACAAATGGGTTTGCCCTAGACAAGAAAACAAGAGAACTGAATAGAAAAGACTTTCATTATGTTACTCAAAATTGTGTGAAGCCCTTAGGTTTCATACTTAAATTTAACAACCCGAATGCACACATTACATCTGAATGAAGGCAATAGAATATATATAAATATATATTCTATATTAAGACAAATTTGTGGATAACAAGCTACTTTTACTGAAGGTCTTGAATTGTTATTGATCAGCCGGTAGGAACTAATAAACTGTCAGTGTTTTCCCCAGCGCTAAAACGGTTCTCGTATCCGGTATACTTACAACATTGTCTTGTCGTCTTGTCAATTTCTAACAAGTTCCGAATTAGCCCGACAGCGATTTCTTTTAAAAGCGACATACCATAAAAATGCCAACTTGTCGCGAACAACCCATCACCTGTCAATTTCCGTAAAAGGACATTAGGCCTTGACCTATAGAGATTAATTTGATTACTAGCTTAGAAATAACACCTACCGATTTTGAAATATATCGGCGTCTTTGAATTACCGGATGTTTCAAACAATGTTTGATTCAGCAGCAGTTATAATTGAATTCTTAATCAACAACTTACAACAACCACTACGTAGTAGACAAAACTTGTCGTTTATAAAATCTTTTTTATGGTTCAAAATGTTCAACATTCAAATTATGTTCTCGGTTCAAACAAGCGCTTGAGCTTTTAACTCAAAATTGCGAACATACAAACATCTGTAAGCTAAACTAGATATGCTGCAATTTTTAAACTTTTGCACTTAACAGGAAGAGATAATGACCTTAAAGACTTATTTTATATGAATGATAGAACCTGGTTTAAACCCCAGTGGCAATTTGTTTTGCCACTGACCGTTTCAAGGCGGTAACCCCTCGGGTTTTCTCATTTTTTGTTAATTGTTTGTGGTGTCTTTTTTTTGAAACTGATCATTTAATTAACCATGCTCTCCCTCTCTCTCTCTCTCTCTCTCTCTCTCTCTCTCTCTCTCTCTCTCTCTCTCTCTCTCTCTTCTATTTAACTGTGTGGGGAGGCTGTTTTTCTGAATATGTCAATTCCTGATATGCATATTTCACCTTCTTTAAGAACTTCTTATGCAACAAACTTGTTCTATGGCATATCATGTTTGCTCTTGAAAACGGAATCAATATAAAAGTAATATTGATTCCGTTATACTTATTTAATTCCAGATCTTCGGTCGCTAGTATTTATTAAAAAAAACTACAGAATATTTTTAAAACTCAAGATATAGATTATTTATAGTCTTGATAAAGGACAAGTTTCCGAAAATTTGGAATTGGGCGCGTCACGGGAAAAGGTACCTTCGGACAATGACGTCAATTATTGAAATGACGTCATAAATTTGAGCAGACAAAATTATTTATTATGCATTTCGCTGTAAAAAATAACATTTTATCGTCAAAATGTTTAACAAAATCACATCTCAATGATAAGAAATTGATTTGTATTTGTAAGTTCTTTCGTAATTAAGTAAAAACTAAAATATCACTAAAAATGGCCGAAGGTACCTTTTCCCGTGACGTGCCCCAATTAAGAGAGGAAATATTTGTCAGAGTTACAAATGATTCTCCCTTTTGAAGATTGTGTAAATTTGTGAATACTATATTTGGTTGTGAAGTAAACATAACAATTTCAAAAATTCAAATTAATTTATCATCAGACATTAACGACACGATTATTAAAAAAACATAGTCGAGTGGAATATTCTAATTGCGGGTTTTACAAAAAAAAGTGAAAATTACGGCTAACTCTGTGATCACTGTGAACTTAACTCTTGCCTAGATTAAAATATTTAGGACACAATTTTCAAATATACTGAACGAAAATGAAAACTTACCAGTTTTTTAATTCTAAAAATTGTGTTTAGTGATGCTGTAATTTATAATTTATTTAATCTGTGGTATGAACACATATCTGGACATTTGATAAAGCGGGATGATTTCGTTGTTGTTTTTTACAGAGTTCAAGGTTATCTCCTCTTCCTTAATTATTGTTACGTTGATAATTTTTTACATAAGAGTCTCAAACAGATTATTAAGTCGTCAGATTTTTAAGTTTATGGCATTTAAAGAAGGAAAAACACAATCTTTAAAACCCCTTGATGTAAAGAAATAGGATACAGTCACTTAAATATACGTTTTTGCAAATGATTTCCCTTTCAGTTAAAGTTCGAAAAAATCCAAAGGTTATATTTCGACAACAAGGTCCTTTTTCTTTCTTTTTTTCTTTTCTTAAAATAAGAGATACTGAACCGAAAACTTCCAATATAAACATATTGTTGATCAAATTCCTACAGATATATGCATTCACTGCAATCAATAATGTACAGTTTTCCAAGTTATTTTTGTCAGTTTTTCCTTTTGCATTTGGGCTCAGTATATAAATATATTAAGATTTTAAATTTTAATTTATATATATCTGTAACTAAAATAACCAGATAATTATATGTCAGGATGATTTGACTATTCTTTATTACAAGGTTTAAAAAATATTGTAGACTAATGCAATTAGTCTTGAATCTTACGACCTTTGCAAAACAGAAGATCCGATGCACAGTTTTGTACAATTTTGTAAAATATAAACAGATGCCGATTACGTTTCATACCAACATGGATATATGTTTGTGTTTTTTCAATACTTCAAAACGATGAGAATTAATACATTTAGAATGCAAAAACGTAATTCAAATACCTTACAAAAAGTGAAAATATAATTATTCTGACTAGAGTAACTGACTAATCACTTATTGTCGACCGACGGCGACGATGGCCTAACACTCGGACCGGCAGTTATCCATTATTTGCTTTTGTCCGATAGATCAACTAGCCTCGTAGTGGGTCGATTTTTTGGTCACGAGAAATTACTCGTACACGACTGTAAACTGTTTATTGTTAATGCCTTTAATATTAGCTTATTTCTTTTACAATTTCGAGCACAATGTTTAATTTACATTTCATATAACTCTTATTTAAACGCAAATTTAATTATGAATTCAAACAATAAAACAAGAGATGCCATAATTGCAATAGGACGGTCACTTGAAGATATTTATACTTTTTAAACCCACAAAATATCTAAGCCTATAAATCCTAGCCAGTCTAGCATAAGAGAAGAAAATTTCAAATAACAAAACATTATTATGAGATCATTGCAAGCTAATCATAACAATGTCCGGCTTTATGCAGCCATTTTTGATAAACGACCCAAAATGCAAAAGGTTTGGTAGAACATAACCCGAAGAACATTTCAATTAATTTTTTTAACTGGTGTAGCGGATTGAAGAAGGTTTCCAAAAGTGTTATTTTCAGACATCCTTTGGAATAACGACCTGCTTCTTTGGAAAGGCTTCAACTTGGTAGAGGGTTACCATTCCTTCATATAAGTGGGAAATCCGGCTGGTAATTGTGAGAAAAAGATTATAAAATTTTTACCAGATTAAGTGTATGTTCGAAACTTCCAAGCAGTTTTTTATGAATGTGCTTGGAAAAAAATATTTAAAAGAGGGTCTTCTGAAATATTTCTGACATCTGACTGGCGGTTTCTCACAAGAAGATTTTAAAGTCTTCCCGATAATATATGTAAAAAGATCCATTTCCTTATAGATCTAATTTTTTACGGAGCGCCCGGAAATGAAGACTTTTCTTCGCTTTCTTGCAGGGTCTTCTTTAGTATTTCCCGGTGGAATATTTAAGAAATCTTTCCACTGGTTTAGTGAGAAGAGAATATTTACATTTTGCCCTATATATACATATAAAGAAAATAAGTCCCGCCTTATTCATATAATTTTATGAAACGTTAAGGCGTGATCGACTTTGGTTGAGGCTATTTTAAGCATTGTTCTTACGATATAATTTTTTCGAATCTGGGTTTGAAAACAAATTCTTTAAATTTTCCCTCCAGACGTATAAATAAACCCGCCACCTGGTGGTCATGCCTTTATATCAAATGTCATAGCCAGAACATTATTGATTCTTCCAGGAAATGTCCTTACAGTAATTTTGAAATCGTGCAGGCGTTTTTGCTAAGATGATTTTTATGTTTTCTCTAATATGTTTTGAACATATTTAGAAGAGGTGAAAGCCAGGGTTTTTATTTAAATTGCTGAAGAAAAGATCATTGCCACAATGCATCGGGCCAAATTCGGATAAAATTTATCCAGTGGTTTTGTCGAAAATTTTAAAGGTTTTCTTATAATTTGCATGGGTGAAGAACAGTTAATTTCAGAGACATTATTTTAGACAAAATTTAGAAAGGTATACAGGATGCTTCAGGGCAAAATGAAGTTAAAATAGATTGATTGTTTTTTTTTAAGAAGATCATTTAAAATAGTTTGCCGATAGGCCCTCCCCCCAACCCCGCCTGTGCAATGGTTTTCCCATCGTCATTATTTGGACAACTTAAGAAGAGGTCAATGCCAGGATGCTTGACACCGACCAACGGACGCCGTACAAATACCGGTCAACGGACGTACGCCGTATAACGGTCAATAAATACCGCTCCACGGAAGTGCGCCGTACAAATACCAATAAGGAACCTAAGGCAATGTTGAGCTTAACATCATTTTTTATTTTCTGTAGTAGTTTTTTTTTACAAAAATAAAATAATAATAAAGATAAAATAATATCAGTTAACAACTTTGTTTCATAAGCAGTCAGAGCAATAATGTTATTTTGTTGGCTTACGAAAATGTAACAATAAGAAAGACAAAATATTTTTCAAGTTTAATGAACGAAATACATGTATGAAGAAATAGAAAATTTAAAGTCAACCTTAAGTTTTTCTGACAAAGAAGTAAGTATAAAACAAGAACTGTCACTGATAGTTTATAAAGCCCCAGAGAAAGTGTTGACATGTGCTCTAAAAGCAAAGTAGAACAACCACGAAAACTGCTAAACATGTACAAGTTACTTTACGATCGGTCTATACATTTGAAAACTCCAGACTGACCTCAACTACATATACAAGCATATGCTAGCATTACTAGCATTTTGCAGTGTTCAAACGCCAAGTGCGATCTTGACCTTGGAGGTCGAGACACAGGTCTTTCAAGCGACATTTTGGCTGTGATAAGTTATTTAAAATTTGGTCCATACATAAGTAAGTAACTGCCTTGAAAATGGCACGACCCATGGAAAGATGGTGTGATTAAGTAGAGAACAAAAAGAAAAATACTCCGAGGATTGTTTTCGAAGGGAGGGGAAATGTTACCACAAGCCATTTCCGACCCATCCCATCCATCTTTGTTTCAAAATTTAAATCACAAACTAACAGGGAATCACAACTATGTTCAGGTTTCTACACATTTTTGTAGTATTACATACTCGTATTTTCATTTAACAAGAATTACTCAGTGGTTGGTTGCTGAAGATCTATTGGTAAGCTTGCAAAATTTATATTTGTAGAAAACATAAGATTGATCGCTATGAGTCGGACTTACTTAAAAATGTCAAACACACACTTTGTAAGCGCAAAATTCAATCCCTGCTTAGATATCACGAGCCATTATTGACGATATTTTCTTTCATGCTATACTTTAATGAGCAATTATGTTTGATCTTCCAATTTATTGGTATTTATACTTTTACAGTACATGTATTTGTGAATTTATCGGGGATTTTATCTTTTTATCTTTTTACACTATAAATTTTTATGAAAATCGTTAACAAAAACAAAGAACTAATATGAACTGTACTTCTGGGCACCAGCTTAAGATTACGAGTTTAAACCAGTTTAATAATTAAAAGCTTACACGGGGAATCGAGCCCGTACGCCTAACCACACACACACACATTTGCGCAGATAACCCTGATCGTCATTATGTGACACCGGTAGCCGAATAAAAAGTGATAGCAGTTCTTGCCTATGAAGGGCGAGACCTTCTACGGCCGGCACATTGCACAAACATTGCTACTTTGACGATGGGAATAAATCCCGTAAATGACATAACTATCCACATAACACCAAGCAACCTTTGTTAGCTTGTTCGTTGCTTATTAAAGTCTCATTTAGTTCACATTATTTTTTTATTATTCAAACACCCTGGTGATCTTTATATTTTGTTCATTTTCTTGCTGTTTTTGTAGCCCTGAATTTTAATACGTGCTATTTCTCTAATTAAAAAAAAATCAAAACAATTTTTAAATTAGGAAAATTTCTCTGGCACCATCATAATACTGTGTTTAAGTAAGTTTCGGTACTAACACAAATTGATGTAATTAGAACTGATATTGATCTGTTTGACGAAAAGTTAACGAACATTCGAATGATGTTCAGGGAAACTTTGTGCGATGTCTACATTTACATGTATGTATTGGAATTATGGCGTAAACGAGGAAATACAGACTTCACATTTTATATAGATCAAGCGTTCTACAAGTCTCATTTTAATAAATGATCCTATTCAAATGCTAGTGCGTTTGATTGAAAACATGTCCTTGGTTCAGCTGCAAAGCAGCACATATATCATCTGAAAATTTAAGGACACATATTAGTTAACTTTATTCACAAAATCTGGCAATAACTTAATACCGATCATCATTCTTATAAAAACTGAGATGTTTGCGCATTGATTTTCATCATTTGCAGCAAATTAAAAGCATCAATCACACAAATCAACAAAAGTACACCGACTTAACTGAAAAAGAGCTCATTTGTAAGAAGCTTAAGTCAATAATTTTTGAGAAAGAAAATAAAAACGGATGAAAACTTTTTTTATAAAAGAAACATGAACAACGAGATTGTATTGACAACACTAAGCATTAATATTTATTGAGTTTCTGTGGGTATTTATAAGAATATATTTGAAACAATTAAAGATTCCAAACTGGCTATTGTTAAAGCATTGTTTAGATCATTATTTCGAACACCAAATGCCATTAAAATTAGAAATTTTATCAGAATTTTATTTATTTTACATTTACATGTATTTATTTTATTTTATTTATAATTAAAAAAAAACAAATAAAAAAAGTAATCAGTCTCTTTCTTTGACTAAATAACATACTTAAACATTTTCAGAATATCATATGAGTTAGACAAAATGACCCTTATTTGGGGCACGTCACGGGAAAAGGAACCTTCGGCCATTTTTAGTGATATTTTAGTTTTTACTAAATAAGGAAAGAACTTACAAATACAAATCAATTTCTTATCACTGAAACGTGATTTTGTTAAACATTTGACGATAAAATGGTATTTTTACCGCGAAATGCATAATAAATAATGTCGTCTGCTCAAATTTATGACGTCATTTCAATGATTGACGTATATTGTCCGAAGGTACCTTTTCCCGTGACGCGCCCCATAACATTCTTTACATTGTTTGGTTCTTGTTTCCAACTATCCTTATTTTCATTAAATGCTTGTTAGTTATAATTCAAATTACACGATTCTGTGAATTTTCGGAATATTATATTTTCCGAAAACTTTTTTTTTATTTTATCGATTTTCTTGCGGATTTTTTTATCAAGTGATTACACATGAATAAAATAGAAAAACTGGAATGTTTCAATGCCCTTTCTTGTTTGGTTTTCGAGAAAATTGTAAAATAAATTCAATGTCAAACTTCGATTCCGATCGGAATTGACATTTTCCGATCGGAATCCTAAATTTTCCTATCGGAAAATTTTCCGATCGGAATTTTTCCGGTCGGAATTTTTTCCATTCGGAAAAATTCCGATCGGAAGAGGTGATTCCGATCGGAATGTTTCCTGCGTTCATTTAATTCCTATCGGAATTCATGTTGCATTTATCTTTCCGAGCGGAATCAGTCCTGTGGGAAAAGTTATTCCGAACATTTATTTTAATCGCAACTGATTTCGTATTTTTATAATTTCCAGTCTGTAAAGTCAATTGTTGTGTTTTCTTATGAAAATGAAAAAAATAAAAAATAGATTGTGATAAAAGAAAAACAAAATGTTAATACATGTTGTATTTCTTCTTACGTGTCAAAATAAACAGAATGAGATGACAACGATGCTGTTCGGTAAAACGTGACTTATTCTGACCTAAATGCACGGACTTAATTGTCGTTACAGTTTTAAAGTAACATTAAAAATATTCCAAAGGAAACTCAACAGTAATAACTAATTTTATTTCCTTTTTGAATATAATTACTCAATACCTCAAATTTATATAAAATAGCGATACGGGCAACTAAGTGCAAAGTGTAGGTAAATTCGGACATTACCACGTTCCGGATACTTTTGTGGAACTATATGGTTAAAATTTAGCTTAGGTTTTAAATTCGCGCTCTGGCCCGAGCGCGAAATACGCGAAAATTAAGCCATCACTAAATAAAATGATACCACAGTATTTTAAATATACACTCACTATTTTGTATGTATTATTATATTTCGTTGACAACATCTGACTCTCTTGGTCATGATTGACAACTTGAAATTGATGTAATCGTCAACATCGTTTCATGTTTTCGTCAAAATGACTCATTACATAAATATAGATAATTATCCATATATCTCCATTATTTATCCGTTTTAATACGATATTGCTGTTCAAGAAAATGATATAGATTGAAGGCCTTCATTGTGCTCATTCAGACACTGACGCATGAACTAACACAGCCGTCACATAATACATGTTGTACTTGTAAGTGTGTAATTTATATTACATTTATTATATGACGTTATCTCCAGTCTGAATCATTGAAGAGGTGAAATTCGTTATTAATTTTTTCATTCCTGCTTTTATTTTTTTAACTTGACGTACTTTTTGATTTATATTCTAAGATCACTTGTCAGACTTACCGATTCTTTTCAGTCCTGTCGGTTATTTTCTCGTTAAAGGTCAATCTCATTCTTTTATGTTGAGACCATAGCATGCAGATTATGGAATGTTATTGATGTGAAAATACCGCGTTAAATACCGAGTTAAAGGTTTCATATTAAGTTTCATCGTCTTATCGGTAGATCAAAATGGGTACCTATGTTTACTTACTTGTGTAAATTTTGAGCTCAACTAGGTTCAAATGAATGTGGTTCCGTTACTGCGCATTAACCGGCTAAAAACCGAGACTGCAATATTTCATGTCAAAAAATAAATATTTCAAAACTTTCTATCCTTTTTTATTTTAATAAGCAATAGGTTGGTTCCTAGTCAATTACATTTGCATAACGCACGGATACATGTATAACTTCTATATCACCGGCAGAATATGATCTCTTGGTCAGCAGTCCTGCAATCGGTTGAGAACTCATTTTAGAAGAGAACATGTTTTATCGACAATGTAAAAGAAATTTACAAATATATGTTTTTAAATTCACAGAGTTATTGTTGTTATTTCACCTAAATTGTGCAATAACTATTGTATTTAAAAAAGAGAGAAACATAAATTCGAGAAAAATTAAACATATTTCTGGAAAAAGTCGTGAACAAGTAATAGTATACAGTAGTGTGTTTTAATTACCTTCATCTAAGATTTGATGAAAAAGTTACATTTTAACTTATATTATTTTGCAGATAATGATTATTAAACAAAAAAGATCGATTTAATACAAGAATCATAGTTCGGTTAAAATCTGTATGAAATTAGGATAGTCGCATGGTCTCGACCGATTATGGATACACATAATAGAACTGTTAGTTTGAAAAATTCCGATCGGAAAAGGTGATTCCGATCGGAATGTTTCCTGCGTTTATTTAATTCCTATCGGAATTCATGTTGCATTTATCTTTCCGACCGGAATCAGCCCTGTGGGAAAAGTTATTCCGAACATTAAATATTATTTTAAATATACACTCACTATTCTGTAAGTAAGTTATTTTTATTACAGTACCGCATTTTCAACGTGTGACGTATAGCCTTGAATGTGGAATAAGATATTTCTTTAAATAAGGATCTCCAGCTTGAAATATTCCCCTTCGGAAAATTTTGATTCCACTTTCAGAATGCTTAAGCTAATACGATACTATGCTGTCAGAAATGAAAAGTAATTGTGCATGTATTTAGTACATTTATAAGTGTTCGCTATTGATTTCGCTATTGATTTTAGATCAAGAATATATCAAATTGAATGTTTTTACTTCATCCGTCACTGTGTTTCTTATTCTCTGCGATGGCGATCCTTACTGAATTGCGCTTCGTTTCTCAAAGGCTTGAAATGCAATTTATTTTTATTTAAGCAAACATAAAGAAAATTAAAGAGTAAACAATGCGAGAAACTGACTGTATTTCACGTTCAAAATTTGTAGAACGTAGTCCTGGTATATTTTTCATAGACGCATACACAATCTCACTTAAGTCAGATCTAACAAAATGTTAGATCTGATGACGGCCCCCAGTCACCGTACATAAGTAATAGCGGTTTTCCCTCGATTACTATTTTTAGAAATTGCCAACACAGGAAGCGTATTTATAACGCTCGCAAAATGATCTGAAGATGTCATTACATTAGAAATGCATGCAATACTACATAAACACATATATCTCCAGTAAAATATGTCTTACGCAGGCTGTCAACACTTTCCATGAGTTAAAATACTATTTTTACTTTCACTTTTGCGATTTTATAGGCGACAATCTGATTGGTTCAACGGGTTAGTGATAAACCCATGTTTTAGTTACTCGTCGTCAGATCCTAAGAGCTTAGCGGGTTTCAGGAAATGATTTTAATCAGATTGACGCATACAGATTGTAAAATAAGTTACTTTTCTTGACTTCGATGTATGTTATTAACTTGGTCTTAGTGATACAAACGATTTATTACAATTATTATAGAGTTTATACATTTGGCAATAAATCTATAAAACACATGTCAGGCACCCAGCTTTCTTCAAATCGATAAGTAAAATATTTTTCTATTATACTTATTTTACGATTAGAATACTAGAAAAATTCTTTCACATTCTGCACTATACAAACACATTCATATCTACAAGTAATCTACAAATCAAATGATAAGTTGTAACGAAATGTCCGAAATAAGTTTCATTTTCGTTTGCATTTTGTTGTATTTATGTTTAATACATATGCCTAATCGGAAAATATTAATATAACTATAATATAATTTAATGCGGCATTTTGTTTGAAATACAATATTCATTCAGTTAAAGTATTTTATTTATTTATTTATACTACATTATCAACAAAATTGGTTTCAAATATTTCGCATAACTGGTTATATAAATTCTTTCATTTTGCCTGTGTATAGAAAAAATATTAACATTACGAAAGACAAAAACAATCATAAAACAAAAAACAATATTGAAGCGTTATTAGACCGGAAGTTGTGGAAATTATTAAACAGGTATTTCAAACGACATTAAGACTGTATAGATACAGATGATTGAAAGTTGTTTTAAGTGTTTAGTTGCATATTCGAGTGTACGAGTAGTTAGAAAAATGCACGTGTTTTAATATGACATAATACCGGCTGTGTTTCGCGTGATTGACCGCGCGTTTCGTGCAAAAAAGTAAAGAAATGCCAACTACACAGAAATGTGGTCGTCGGTAAATAATATTATATTTCGATTGTATCTTAAATTTGTGTTAATCAAAGTTAATAATAAATTTTTATAGTGTGTGTGATAACAACGGAGAATGAGAATCAACCACCTTTAACAAACTCATAATTGAAAATTATTTTCAAAGCAGTTGATTTTTCTATTAATCCGAATCCCATAACTGACTGTTTAAAGACGATGTGTTTTGTTTAACATGATTATTTCAATGGTTATATGTAAATTTTAATATTGGGTGTTAAAGATCCTCTGTTGTTAACTTATTTCGATAAAAAAGAAGAAATTTACACGTTTGAGATCAAAGAAAAATTGTGACGTTAACGGGATTCGAACCAACGACCTACAGAACCAGGAGTCAACGATAAAATGTTGAGGATCGGTCTAGACCACTCGGCTAATGCAGAATATGTATGAATCGAATATCAGTCCAAATATAAACTTGCTCTGGGATTCAGGGGCGGATCCAGGGGAGGTAGGGGAGGGGGGCACCGACCCCCTTCACAAAAAATGGAGGGATGGAAGAAAGGGAGTAGCGCGTTTGGCGTTACCGCACTTCTTTACTCAACCATGCCACCTATATAGCTATAGCTGTTTAATTTGACTGAAAACAGTACACTATTAAAGACAGGAATCTTTTTTAAAAGAGAGAAAGTCGAGTTTCTTTTTTCCTCGGTGAACCGCGACCGCCCCATCCGAGCTCTGCGTTTTACATTCTAAAAGCTGAAAGCGGGATTTGTGTATTTCATTTTAATAATGCATAGATTTTGATTACTTAAATAGACCCGATATACATCTATGCGCTGTCTACGGAAGAATACTAGGCCTAAACCCCGCCCAAGAGATCTCCAAAAGATTAGAATTGTTCAAATTATGTCACATCTATATCATCTACAAAAAAATTCCCACAATGCGGATAATTAAATTCTTTAGTTGTCATCTATTATATGTTACAATTACGATTAAACAATAAAAAAAAAATACGAAAACAATTCACTGCAGTATTTGCGCTAGTCTGGTTCCCATCGTTCTGTTAACTGTGCTGGGCCCGGTCGAGAAGACACTACCGTGCCGACAACGTAACAAGAATATATGTGTGCTCAAACCAAGCGAAACATTAGACGGGTCTCAGATTTTATCGCATGTATTAGTACAGTGGTTTTGTCACTTGTACCCGTCCACCGCTGGATGCGAAATGGGCGAGTTTATTTTTGAAAATAGGATGTAGTTTCTTGAAATGGACCCGTCCATTTCCTGCTGCCCATTGCCGCAGGCTAACGATTTGTCACCTGCTGGTGTTGTACATAAATATACACGATATGGTGTAATGATCGAGGCAGATTAAGCTGCGGTCGTTTTTTTAGATGCTTATATTGTCACATTTCAATATATGTTGCTAATAAAAATAAAATGTCGAGGTTTAAAGCCAAAAATATTTCAGAGCGAACTAAAGAGTATAAGCGATATCAGATATTATTGTGAGAATCACCGAATTAATGCTTATAATGAAACATACCACCAAACTTGTGCCCCTATAATCGGTGTCCGTGCCGGGGCCGGCGGGAGAGGGGGGCACGTGCCCCCGGTGCCCCCACCCCCGCTAGATCCGCCCCTGGCCGGATAACATTTTGTCAAGAATCATCATTATAGCCAGGGATGATATTTTGTCAAGATTATATTCTGGCTACAGAACGTATATGTCACAGAACGCATATCCCACGGAACGTATAAGTCGAACGTGTGAAATATTCGGTCAATACGGCACACTCTTCAGCCGAAATGTGGACATTAAATGTGCCATATTCGGTTGGATTTAGCTTTTATATGGCCACCAAAACATATTGGTCACTTACCAAAAAATGCGCATAAAAATGAAAATAGCATCGTATATGCTATTAAATGCCGGAATTGTAAATACCAAAATAGCCATCATCATCATCATCATCATCAAAGTCTGCAGTAGCAGCAACTACAGATTCTGCAATAAAGTTTATTTAAATTATAAATTTCCTTTGGTCTCTTATTAATTACCATGCATATCTGCAAGTCAAAACATTAAAAAGAAAAAATAACGTGTGATGACGAGGTTTGTTGTTGTTGATGATGATGATGATGATGATGATGATAT
This sequence comes from Corbicula japonica, assembly GCA_038501625.1. NCBI lineage: Eukaryota > Metazoa > Mollusca > Bivalvia > Venerida > Cyrenidae > Corbicula > Corbicula japonica. The sequence goes on along the minus strand of JAZAYU010000402.1, from coordinate 370,136 downwards.
TTAAACACGATGAAACGAATATATCTTATCATTTAAATAACTTTCTTTTTTTAAATTCTAAACTGTTATGTTCATGTTTATGTTATAATCGCCATGAAACAAGAACCGGGAAGAAAAACACTACTTAATACTCCTGACTTGCCCGTTTTCCATTTTGTACTCTATGGTTGCGCAATAGATCACTTAAAAACGCGATAAAAGATGCGAGTCGGGATTTCGCATCGCGTTTGCAGGACCCCCTATCGTGATCTTATCGACTTCCTATAGCGTCTTCTTAATCTCGACTTACCAACCCATAGATCGGCAGGGCGAAAAGATTGTCTCCAGAAACATCAACACATATCTTGGTTTGGTAACCCGTCTGATATACTAGTGTCACAAGGTAAATAATCGCAAGATTAAGAAAATGTCATAATTTATTTACTTAGTGGACACAACAAATTTAAAAAACATAGGAGTTTAAATAGTTAAGATAAAGTCATTTTGTACAACCATAACATTTTGCGAAGTATAATATAATTATTATAAGGATGTTATAATGATAATCGCCGTACAAATATATTCTTAAGGTGTAATAGGTGCTAATTTGTATTTGTTAAGAATATCAGCTATTAATAAAAAAAATCACCGAAAAGAAAGCGCAAAGCGCTTAATTCCTTTTGGAATAGAGCACAGTTTTAAGTTTGTAACCCTTCTGATATACTAGAGTCACACGGTAAATAATCGCAAGATTAACAATTTCATACATAATTTATTTATTTAGTGGACACAACACATTAAAAGAATAAAATTATGAGTTAAATATTTAAGAAAGTGTCATTTTGTAAAACCATAACATTCTGCGGCGTATATAAGGATATTATTGTAATAATCGCCGTACACCTGAATATTCTTTAGGTGTAATCGGTGCTAAAACGTATTCATTAAGAAAAGCAGCTAATGAAAAATTTGCACGCTTTCTTTTCGGAATAGAGTATAGTTTTAAGTTTCTTTTTATATAAACATTTCTTCATCAGGGGTGGATTCCAGCGGGAAAGGAAGGGGTCATACACGTAGTTAGTGGTATAGTTAAAAACTGTTCAACCCAGCGATTCCGAAAGTATCCCAATGTCTCTCATACTCTTATTCATTCTCGATTAAAGCAGAGTTCTGACTTATTTTATTTATTACACCCGAAAACATGTGAATGTACATCTGAAAAATGCAGGTCATTGAAAACCATTCATTTATTTTTTAGATACGAGCTTTTGTTAAGATAAGAAGACCAAAAAATGCAAAGAAACAATTAGACGACATTCGACATTTATAAGACAAGTTAATTAAGAATTCATTCAAAATTTACCCTATTTTCCAATTAAAAAAAGTTCAAAGATATTTAATTATATGTTATCATCCCAATACGTATTGTCGAAAATAAAATGCTAAAACGAAATCATTAGACGCATTCATCATCAACTAACTAAATTCCAGATTTCCACATTCATACCATTTTAAGTTTCGTTGCTAAAAACAACATCATCCCTTGATTATGTGATTATCAAGCATTAAACACAAAATATTGACTTGTACACTTTCATTACGTTATGAGATTTAGGTCCCGTTTGTAATTATGAAGAGCGAACATAAATAAAATTTAATTTTAAATATTTGGAAAGCTGTTGATGTTGTTAAATAGTCCAAACAATATTTGGATGTAGATTAATCGCAAATCATTTTGTTAGTTCCCATTATCCTCTAAACAGAAATTTTCCAAAAAAATATGAACAATGGTTTTATACTGTTATAGTATATTCAATTTTAACCCAGCTAGTCCGCCAAAAGACGGTAGTACCGAGGTTTATTCAAACTAATAAAATAATTATATGTGATTAAATCACCATATTCAGTCATTTTCACTTAAGATTCTTATCGCAAAACAATTAATGCTTGTATTAAAAAGATGAACGTATCGCCAATTATTACAACTCCGCCCCACGTATCGCGTTATCGCATTACTGTGTTACTTATTTTCAATTGGTCGATGTTTATAAAAGAGGCGTTTCTTTACTCGAGGCGCTGAACATATCGATTGATATGTTCGAAGGTTTGTATTAGTATTTTTAATATCGGAAGCAACACAAAGAGTGAAACCGATTCTTTAATTGATACATTTCTTTTATATTTTTATTTAACTGTGATATTGCGCGTATTGTTTGATTTATAATAATTTCCATGTTAATAATGTTTTTTTTTCACGCGTTAAGATCAATTAAATTATTGTTACATATTGTCGTTATCTAACATTTACAGATTAAACATAATAATTTACATTCAAAACGTTAGAATAGTCGGAATAAATAATTTCAGATACTGTAGATATAAGAGAGATTACTAATAGTCATAGAAAAATGGATAGAAAATAAAAATAAAAGTACAGATTAAGGAGAGTGATCAAGTTTTAACAGTTAGAAGATATATGGAGTTAAGGACACGTGCCTTTAATGAGATATTCTCAATTCGGTTTGACTCCGATCATTAAATTTCAGATGTGAAATGTAATACCTTTTAAAGGCAGAATTGATAATTTTCTATCGTGCTGAAGACGGTAGCCAAATGATGATTATCTGTTAACATTATACTATTACACCTTTTTGCAAAGAGGGAGCTTAACTTTAGCGGATCGGAAGCGTATGCTACCATGCTGAAAAAACCGTAGCTAACACAAAAATGACGATTTTTTGTTTTGTCAGAGTACATGTACTTAAATTTAAATATTCGTGATGTTTTATATTTTTGAAGTTTATTGTCCATATCAGTTTGATACTTAGTTTAATAATTGATAATCTTTAATTCCTTACAAGCGGTTGACACTCTTATTACGAATTAGATGTAGATATCACTTAAAGTTGCCATGGTAATATTGCCCGAAGCATATCAATTATCTGAATTTTGGGGATTTTACATACATACAGGGTTGTTATAACTTGTTATATAGACCCTGATACATACGTATATTCAACAGAGACCGAATATTAAGAAACAACTTAACTTTAAATACGAGCGAAGGGTTGCCATTCATTAATAAAGATCACCTAAATGCATTTAAGAAATAAAGTATTGTATTAGAAATTTACTGAGCAAGTGAAAACCTTGTACGGGAATACCTGACACAAATATTGTTTACAGAATTTATTAGTTATTTACTGTTATTAATAATCAAAGTGAAATTAAATATAATACAGAAACTTTAAACGTGTTCTTTCGTTCCGACGGAAAACCGGCGGATTTAACCCTGTTATAATTTGCCGCATTGGTTGAGTTTTAAAACTAGCTTGAAAAGAAAAGAAAATCGTATATTTCGATGAATAAAAAAGATCAATTACATAAAAGACATCACCGTCAACAATAAAGACATGATGATGGTGTAACATCAGTACTTTGGTTTGGACTCTAATCACGCCTTTGCTATTCCCACGTACATAGCACCCGCAATTGATAAAATATCTAATTGGCAACGTGTCTTTTACCTAAAAAATAATACAAGTTAATTAGGAATGGGTCATGTTTTAATGAATTCGCATCTAAATTCATTTTACAGCAGGGATGGAAATTTCTTTTTCAATTCATTTAGTGCATGATGAAATGTCACCTTTTCATTTCACTCAAGCGCGAATGGGGACCTACCGATATACTGAGTTACCTCCCATTGAGAGTTGTTTCCCTTGCTGATTGGGTAGTTCCGGTTTAAAGGCGGTAATAAAGCGTAGCGTTAAATGTGTAAATAAAAAGTCTCAAAGTGCTTTTGAAGTTAAAAATGCATTGTGGCATTAACAAAAAATGTGAAACAGACATATAAGGAATATCATTCATCTTTGTAAATTGATTTTAAGTTAATAACTAAATGCAACGGTGGCAGGGGTGTAAGAGTTTATGAAAGTTTATGGGGAAATCTTTTCTTAAAAGAACCTAAAAGCTCGATTTGTTTCTTTTATCCCTGTCATCGTGTTCTTGCTGATTTTACTCCAGGTGCTCTGGTCTCGGAAAGATCATTGAGTACCCGCCCTTTGGCTTTGCAATGCTATTAAATTCTTATGTTTATATGTTTGTATGCTTTTGCATGCAACATTGTTGAGCTGATGGGTGGGTTGGAGTTATTTCACCAAGACAATTTGTACTTGTTTTGTGATACGAGAACCTGTTGGGGCAAGTGTGAGGTTGGTGCACCCTAGAACCTGGTTTAAACCCCCAGTGGCAATTTGTTTTGCCACTGACCGTTCCAAGGCGGTATCCCCAAAGGTTCTCTTGTTTATTAATTGTTTGTGGCGTCCTATTTGAATTGACATACATATATAAAACATGAGCTCTCTCTCTCTCTCTCTTCCTCTCTTCTTTTTCGCTGCGTGGGGAGGCTGTTTTTTTTTAGTGTGGCGATTCCTGATATGCATATGTTGCTTTTTTACCTATTTACGTAACTTCACGTATCCTTTATGAAAATTTGTTATGACTGGCATGGAAATTATAGCTTTTAAAAACTTTCACTTAAGTATTTAGCCAGTCACTGTTAAGTCATCCAAACAATGCTTATTAAGAAAAGGGCCTGGTGTTTTATGACCATGTTACGTAATCGGATTAGCAAGACTGGGTTTTACCAGCTGGAGGTGTGATAAAGGCCTTTTGAAGTTCATTTGTACATTTGTAAGAGGTTGAAAACGTTGCTTGTTGAGGGTAAAAATGTTGTTTTAGGAAACTGACTAGAGATTAAATATTCTAATTAATTGTCACAATAATGTTTGAGACCGAGACACTGATTATTCGATATTGGCAACTTAACGCGCCCCGAACTGAATTAAATAAAACTCGGGAAGTTTTACCCAAGCATATATTTATTTAAAAAAAATTGATTGTAAAACTAAATGAACTAAAAATTTTCAGAAATAAAGAGAAAAACGTGAAAACATTATTAAACAATTAATTGTATAAGAATAAGAAAGAACTTTTTGGAGAAAAAAAGAGCAGTATATTGAAAAATAAGTCAATACTAACATGGCACAAATCTATTAACCAAATCGTGTGCATTCAATTTGTAGGATAAGGTTCAGTTATTTACAATAGCTATTTAATTTCTGGCAAAAACTGTTGCATCGGCACTGGATTACTATAACCCAGACCGGCATGAAAGAACACTTATAAAAGTGAACAGGCGTTTCATTGGCAGATGTCAAACTTTATTTTTATATCATCTGTTATAAATTTTACTAAATTTTTTAAAGGTTTTCTAATTTTTCTTTTCCTCAAATCTGCCATTTTTAAGCATAAGAAATCTGTATTTTTACTCTTTATTAGTTACTGAAGGGATTCGAACACAACGATGTTTAACACAAACTTCTCCGACGTATTAAAATGGTTAGAAGAGAAAATTTAAATATTATGCGCTGCACTATAAAAACATCTTTTTTCCATTCAATGATAATAATCAAACGGTTTTATGCATTATGCTGATCTCTAACCAACCTGACCCTATTAAAACGTATTTGAAAGGACCACGGATGCAGGTCAGTTTTAATTGTCAATCTCAGACCGGAACTACCCAGTGACAGGTGCGCGTTACAAAGGGAGGTAAATTAAGACAGAATATTGAGATAACTCTGTATATCGGTAGGACCCTATTCAAGTTAATGCATCAGGCTCAGAGAAGTCGATAATCGATAATAATAGCAACGCAATTTCTTTAAACACAAAGTATATTTCGTGTTTAAAGAAGTTGCGTTTCTAATTACTTTAAGCATTATATTTATCGTTCAAGAAATTATAAGCACAACTTTTTTAAACACGAAATATATTAATCCAGATATATTTCGTGATTAAAGAAGTTCCGTTTCTAATTTCTTTAACTTAAAATATATATTCATTTGGCTCAATTTTTGCTTTTACGAAATTCAAAATAGCATAACTTTAACCTCAAAACTGGATATCGCAATAACTTTGTGAACCTATGTGAAGGTAACATCAATAAAAAATATATCCTTTTTTTATCAGTTTGCACATAAATTTTATTTTAATAGAATGACCATAGTTTAAAGGGGACAGATCGCTAGGTTTACAGAACTTTAAATAGATTATACTGGGGCGGATCCAGAAGGGGTTCGGTGATTTAGATTTTGGTAAGAAAGTTGGAAAATATCACTACTATACAATTGCTGCAAACGAACCCCATTTCAGAAATCTTACACCCGACCTTGAATATGTAGGATGCTGAGGTAGTTAACTTAATCTCAAAACGGAATATCGCAGTATACTTCAAAGTAGTACTTTTCTTTTATGCGCGTGTTGTCAACATCGTCACAATACTTATTGTCATTGTAATCATAATGATCAACTTTGGCTTGCTTGTTAAATTGCAACTCAATTTAGGCATGATTTTTTTAATTTGTTCCAGAAAACATAAAATCACATAAAAATAAAGCACTTACACTGAAGTCGTTAAAATGCCTTGGGAGGCTCAAGATGCTTACTGTGATGTGTCTTTTAGGACCTGTTCCGCTTTCCAAGAAAACCTTATCATAACATAAAGTCCCGAACATAAGAATGGAGACCAGTCTCACATGTCAGCAATCCGATAATCAGTTAACTTGTCTCAGAATTGACAAATGGAAATTCGCGAGCATAGACTGGTTTTCCTTCTCAGTTTTATACCTTTGGGTCTTCTTATTAATATGTATTTTTAGGTATCGTAGAGTTGAGATCTCTCCGAAAACGAGCGAAAATTCGCATAAATATTATCACGCGAAAATATGTTTCAACTAGGCGATTGCTAACCCGGTAACTGAATTTCGACCTTAAGTATATTCGATTTTACAAGTAAGTTTACTTAATTTTAAGCATATAATTTCAACACATTATTCAGCTGACGTGATAACTTTATGAAGTTGAAGTTAACTATCTCTTAAGCTAACACAATTACGTAATGTAATAAACACCATCAAGACATTTCTGAACAAATAAAGTCCTATTCCAACTCCAAATAGACCCGATCAGCATTTACAATTAAACATTTCAATTAATTTAGCATTTAAGTTTAAAAAAAAACACAAACGGATCCACGAAATTCTAGACAACATGATTTGAGGGAATACCGATATATACCGCAATATGACACGTGAAGAGTCAATTTAAAGTCAATTTATTTGATTTAAAAACAGGATCATAAGAAAGAATTGAAAGTACTGACGGTCGCCATACCTAATGTCTAGTCTTAACTTAGCATTGATTCCAGGGGATGAAGTATTTTGTTTTCTTCAATTTCCAACTTTTGATCTTAAGCCAGTCTACATCCCTCTCTACATCCTCTCTCTCAATGCAGTTGGATAGAAAATAGACTGGCTACGAAATCATTTTGTTATGATGCGTAAAAAAATAAGAAGACTAACAAACTTATTATCAGACCAGTGTCTATTCTAGCCTTCAATGATACATTATAGTCGGAATAAATAATTAGGATAGTGCAGATATGGAAGTGATTACAAATAATCATGGAAAATAGATAGAAAAAAAAATATTAAAGAAAATGATGATCGAGTTTTAACACAGGAAGTTAGTTGTTCATCATTTGTAGTGGATCTTTTTCGGGTCAAAATAATGCATTTTACAAAAAAATCGCCAGGAACAGCTCGTTAAGCTGTTGCTCTTGCAGTGGCACTCTTGCAGTGGCACACACACTGGCAATGATCTGTGTAGCCAGACTTCAAGTTTCATTCACGGAGAAGAAGCAGTGATACGAGTATATGTCAGTTACTAAATAAGATATGGAACTATTGACATTTGCCATTAATGATATATTCGCAATTCGGTTTGACATCGATTAATATTTCAGATGTGAAAAACAATACTCTTTAAAGGCAGAATTAATTGCTGCACATACTTTGTAAGCGGTTTGATAATTTTATAACCATATCCCTTAAATTTGTCATGGTAATGTTTTCTCGAGGCAGATAATTTAATCTGTTTTGATTATAATTTTTTTATCTGTTGTATACATGAGCAACCCTGGTCTCTGCCAGTCTAATTTGTTCGATTAAGTATGGAACTGTTCCTTAGAACAGTGTTCTAGGATAAGACTTTTCGCATTCAAAAATTTATCTAAAAAAGCACATGGTTTAGTGAAAATAAAAAGAAAGAAAAAAGAATTATTTGTGATCTTGTTTTATACTTTTGGACAATAAATATGCCAAGCTGACCCTATTCATAAACATGGTGGAGAATCCAAACTTAGGATATTTGACATTTTTGATATTTTCGTAATTTTTAATAAACAGACAACACGTGTTCCCCACCCACTTTGGATATTATTATAGACAATGAATTCGACCAACGATCCTTTCATGTACAGGAAATATAATGGACAGTGTGATAAGTATTACTTGTATGGAAGAAGGAATTAATAATTCTGTTCATGTACCAACGCCAGCTCAATCCGTATTTCAACAGTCAACAACCATGGGAAGAAATTAAAAAGAATATCTCAGCCTCCAAAACAGAAATGCTATCTCGGGAAAATCAGAAATTGGGACATCTTAAGTTATCAGAAGGCGATTATGTTTATATTTCCGATGAAACACAAATCGCTGGTAAGAAACTTAGATATCAGTACCATGGACCTTTGGTTGATCATAGTGTACCCAGTGAGCATACTGCTATACTTGCTGATCCAGTTACAAAAACAGTGTTACCTCAACCAGTCCACATTGATAGGCTGAAACGTGCATTTGTTCGCCAGCCAACACCATTGAACTATTTTAAGGTAGCTACCAGAATAGAAGAACCTACATATTCTACCGTAGCTACACAAACAGGAATGTCAGAAAATATGTTAGTGAATTTACCAACAGAAATACAAAAAGAACATTTGGAATCTCCAAACACAAGGCCTAAGCGCAATATACAAAAACCAAAAAGATATCGCGACTCAGATCATGCAGATCCCAGTGAACTTAGCCAAATTTCCTCAGATACTGAAAATTACAAAAAAATCAAACGTGTTCTAGCTCAACGCCACACATCTGATGGCATTCAGTATTTGGTACATGTTGTGGGAGAGCCTGCTCAAAATTCAGTTTGGGTATTCGGTTCAAGTCTCAAAGCTAAAGCGCACAAAACATTACGTGTAAACCGCCACCTTTTGTTTAACTAACTGTGTTAGTATACTGATGTACTAAACTGTTATATTTTATTCCTAGTCAGTTTGTTAGCTAGTCATGACTTTTTGTGTGATTGTATTTTATTCATAAATGGTACCTATGTGTTATATTGAAATACATTTGTTAGACTCCTGTTTTTTATGTACAATTGCATTACAAGATAAAAATTTGTCTTTTGAGTTGTGCTACAAAAAGTGTTAATTACATGTTTAATATCCAATGACTGCTTTCACAGTAAAGAATAATTGTGAAGTCCAGAGATCTTTACAGTGACTTCCAATTAAAACTTCTGAAAGTTCATTTGTGATTTAGATGTTGATAGCTTTATAGTATTACTTGGCTATGACTGGTATGATTGCAACCGCTTTGAATTTGTAATCGTAGCCATGTTAAATGCTTTTCAACTATACTATAATTTGCAAGTTAGGTAATTAAGCATTGTGCATAATAACTTGTTCCCATTTACTGTGTATTTACATTGTAGTTCTCATTTCCCATTTGAAACATTTAAAGCAATGTATCATAGGGTTTAGTATGAAAGTCTTATCTTGCCACATACTCTTTCTTTATGATATACTATTTCTGTTTAATGTTTTCATTGGGATGATGATTATTTGAGTGTTTAATACTAGTTTATGATGTTTGAGTTTGTATTTGGAAAATGAGAACCATTACATATTGCTAAGTTAATATGTCTAGTTCTATGACTATTCCAAGTCAAACTGCATAACACATGTTTTACATCTTTGAATGATGTCTGTAAATATATTACTTAATGTTTTGATAGTGTTAGATGGTAAATCATTTTGGTAATGAAAAGTAATAATTACAATTTCAATATTGAATTCATTTTGTCGCCTTACTGAGCTGATGGCCTGTCTGCTTGTGTATGCTTGTTGTCTTTGGTAGGGCCCACCATGGACGTTGATGTTTGTGTGAGTATATGTTTCTTAGGCCAGCATATCAGTAACATGATAACATGATGTTCTTTTTCAATTTAGCTTTTTTTGTTATAACTTTTGTAAGGCAGATTCCAGTGTTGCCCCTTTCTTTGAAATTTAGTAACTAAATTTTTTTAAGGGGCGGGATGTTGTATACATGAGCAACCCTGGTCTCTGCCAGTCTAATTTGTTCGATTAAGTATGGAACTGTTCCTTAGAACAGTGTTCTAGGATAAGACTTTTCGCATTCAAAAATTTATCTGAAAAAGCACATGGTTTAGTGAAAATAAAAAGACAGAAAAATGAATTATTTGTGATCTTGTTTTATACTTTTGGACAATTAATATGCCAAGCTGACCCTATTCATCAACATATCTTAATGAGAAGAAATCAAGTTGTATTATCAACATTAAAAAATTATTTTTTTATTGTTAAAGAGATTTATACCAACCCATTTAATATTTGCCTATGGGCCATTTTCGTTGTCAGAAACGGGCTCATATAAGCGCATTATTCAGGATATGGAGCGATTTGAATTCAAAAATTCCAATTTTGAAAAGATCCTGTATTATAAAAACTTCAATTGGTGATATTTTTACCCCCAACGTAGGGACCTAGATATGTTTCAACTAAAATTAAAGCATGCTTATTAGCATTTTTTAAAATTAAAAACAATTAAAGCTGGATATTTATATAATATGACTAACTTTTAAAAATTTCTCTTTTCTAAACATGAAGAAAACAGCTTAGCCATTGAACATTATAAATATTGTTAATGATAAAAACTAGAATTTGGTGTTCCATGGAAGACTTGTGTTGCATGTTTTTGAAAGGGGCATAACCCAAAACAAATATCACTTTGAAAATACGAATGGCATATTCAAAATATTGTGTCGAAAGAACGAATACTTGCCCTGTTAAACAAACATGATGTTTCAGGTAAAAGTAATTTGATATGGGCATTACTAAATGTAAATCTGTAGTTATCAGAAAATTATTTGTTGAAGAGAAAAGATATTATAGTATTTTTAATCCCATAGAGAAAGTACTTCAAATTATATTCAGCAACATTTGAGGCACGCCACGGGAAAAGGTACCTTCGGGCAGTTGACGTCAATCCTTGAAACGACGTCATAAAGTTGAGCAGACGACATTAATTATTATGCAATTCGCGGTAAAAATACCATTTTATTGTCAAAATGTGTAACAAAACTACTGTTTTGTTATGAGAAAATAATAGAAATTTGAAAGTTCTTTCTGAATATAGTAACAACAAAAATGACACAAAAAATGACCGAAGGTACCTTTTCCCGTGGCGTGCCTCATTTAAAGCAAGATGAAAGTCATTGAATAGGGGCATTGTAAAGAGTAAATATATGTTGCCCCAACGTTAAAACGTTTTTATGCGCATGTGCAGATAGGATGAGCATTGCCCTAGTAACATTACGATTCAAGTTTCAGGTATAAGAAATTTCAAAGTGGCACAACTGAAAAAGATGATCAGGAGTATCCTCACTTATTGTCACAGAAAGCTTTGCTCATTCCGATTATTTGAGGCACGCCACGGGAAAAGGTACCTTCGGGAATTTGACGTCAATCCTTGAAACGACGTCATAAAGTTGAGCAGACGACATTAATTACTATGCAATTCGCGGTAAAAATACCATTTTATTGTCAAAATGTGAAACAAAATCACTGTTTTGTTATGAGAAAATAATAGAAATTTGAAAGTTCTTTCTAAATATAGTAACAACAAAAATGACACAAAAAATGACCGAAGATACCTTTTCCCGTGGCGTGCCTCATTTATTCCAAGATATTGGGACAAGTACTTTCTATGTAAAAGCTACATAAAGTTTTAAGTCATTAGAAAAGAGAATAACTAAAAATATTTACAAAATGAGTGTTCATTCTTATTGTTAAAGATGAATTTTTATATACCAAAAAATAAGTTATTAATAGGACATGTACATTGAAAGTTATAAGCAACATAACGTTTGATATTAAAGTCATTTGAAAGGGGAATAACTCAAATAATTGTGAATAAAAATTAAGATAAGAGTTATCATTTCCATAAACATAATTGGCTTTGATCAAGCAGATACTACATTCTAAGTATTAAATTAGAAAGGCAATAATTTTCAAAGTTATTGGCAACAGTAAGTTTCATATTTAAGTCATTTTAACTGAAAAGACAATTGAAAAGAATTTGTCATTCTTGTTGCCACTTGTTCGCGTAGATAATATTTTCCAAGTATTTAGGCCAGAGAAAAAATTATTTGATTCTCATCCCGATTTTTGGATAAGAAGGGACGGGTGGACACTTTTTAATTTTTATTTTTTATTAACGAAATACCTGAGAACATCCATCTTTTCAATGTTTTATCTTATGTTTTATCAAATGTAAACAATTTTATATGCACCAAAGCACAAGTTCCTGTGAAAGTGTATTCAATTGATCAGGAGAGAGATGAGGTCTATGAAACAGAACACTGCTACAAAAATAGGTCTGTTTTAAAAGCAAAATAAAAGCTCGCATACAGGATCTGTTAAAGTACAGCTTTATAGGACCACAATATAACAATACAAGCATAAAAATCGCATTGACCAGATACTAAAGAGTAATAGAAGTAATAGAGAAAGTTAAATAAGAAGTAGAAAGACGTTCTTGAAAGTTTTGTAAACTGAAATTGTTAAATGTAATGTTTTGGTTGGGGCATTTTTAACAATCGGTAATGATAATTCAGTCAAATATAGTATCCTTTTTCTGTTTTAAGGCTTTTAAATTGGCAGCTACCGTTTTAACATATTTCTGATATTTAAACAAACTATACCCAACAAAAAAAGTTCTGCACACAAGTGTTCTTTTGCGTAAATGTTATTATATAGCAAATAACTGGTATACTTACATTTATATCAAGATCAATTGTTTGCGGAGTTAAAGAAAAAAAACAGAATTAAAATTTGTTGGTAAATAACCGAAAAATATCATTTTGAGTATGAGAGGGGTCAACAGTCAAAAGTTGCAAAATTGGCTGAGATGTGAAATCTATGAAATCAGTCAACATTTCACTAGCTTCTGTTGTATGCAATTATGAGCAAGCACTGTGATGCTAGTAACAAGAAGTAATCAATAGTTTATACCAAGCCAATTCCAGAATAACACTCTGACAGTTTTTATTAATTAAAGTATCACATAGTCTCACTCATTGACCTAAAGGTATGTTAAAACAGTTTAGTGATGAACAGTTTCAAATTCTGTATTATTGAATCAATACATCCTGTTTATTAAGTGTATAAAAACAATCAACCGATACAATCAACACCTTGTCTTATTTAAGAAAAACATATCTGCATTTATTGTTATTCAAATTTATTTATTTCTTATGGTGAACAATGAAGGTTTTCGTTAATTTGACCGTCAATGCAAATGTTGGATCGCACCGGCCACCTACATGTCTACATGTCAACATTGTTGAGCCAATAAGTGGGTTGGAGTTGTTTCACCAAGACAACTTGTATTTGTTTTGTGATATGAGAACCTTTTGGGGCAAGTGTGAGGTTGGTGCACCCTAGAACCTGGTTTAAACCCCCAGTGGCAATTTGATTTGCCACTGACCGTTCCAAGGCGGAAACCCCTCTGGTTCTCATTTCGTTAATTGTTAGTGGTGTCTCTTTTGAAACTTATTATTTTATAAACCATGCTCTCTCCCTCTCTTCTTCTTGACTGTGTGGGGAGGCAATTTTTTCTGAATGTGGCGATTCCTGATATGCATATTTCACCTTTTTTTAAAGAAGACAGAGCACGTGTTGGTCAGCTAGCTGATCTAACCGGTTTTCTTGTTCACGAATGGATCCCAATTCCACAATTGAAAATTCGTCGTCCTGTGAATTTCGTGAGAAGACGCTTGGAAGAATGCCGAATTCATCGTGGTGTATTTACTCAGTGTATAAGTGAGGAGTTTTGCAGCTTTTGTGTAGTAACCCCCGGTGGCTTCAACAATGAATTGCTTATAAAGTCGTGATCGGATTTTATTTCTGATTTTTGTTTATTGTTAATTTTGAATTGCTGATTTATTTGATATGTATCATTTTGTTGAGTTTGGTTAAATTAAAAAGATATTTTATAAAATGCCCAAGTGTGCAGAACTTTTTTTGCCTAGTATATTTACATTTTAACACATATTATTTAAAAGCTTATGACAAATGAACATTAAAAACAGTGGATTAGTAATTGAACATTGCCATGTTTAGGGATTTTGTGTTCAAATGTGTACACTTGTTGTTTCGCGTCATTGTGAACAATCACATTTATGTATATAAACAGTGCCCTTTCTATGTTATTTAAACATGTATTTTTGAAAGATTTCTTAAATAGATTGCATATCTATTAAATATTTCTGTTTTCATTAGACAAATATAGATTTGGTCAATTTTTTGTATTCTCTTTTTTATTCACTAAAATGTTTCTTTTTTCATATTTTATGTTTGCATATAATCACCATAAATATATTTTTCCTTCAATAATTATCCTGCGTTGTATCTATAATTGCTTTCTTTGAAAATTATATTTATGCAACTGTTAACTTGCTCGACTGGGAGTAGAATTGTATAAACTAATCATTTTAAGACACATTTTATAGGAAACAGACACGATTTTATCATATTGATTCAAGCACAATTGCACTTACTTGCCCCAATTTCGATAAAAGAACTAGTGAATGGATATTATTAATACAAATTCAAAAGGTGAAAAAAGTTTAATGGTTTTCAATTAAGTAAAGAACAATCAACAAGTCAAAAATATTTTAACTTTGAAATAAGTAGCTGACTTTCGTAAACAGAGCATGCCAATCGGCGATAAGTAAGCAAGCATTTTTCAATTATTAAGTTAAATTTACTATAAACATGTAATATTGTAGAAATGAAAACGGATCTTTGAAAGCCATCTAACACGACAAATATGAAAATAGTGCAGGCTCTGTTTGATTGAGGTCGTTCATATGCAGTAAAGGAAAGACATATTACTGAGGCCGCCTAGCTTCGAATTAAGAACTACTAAATATTTACACCAGTAAACAGTACATATAAGTTTGATCCATCCCAAACGACGGTGTGCATATGTCGGTAAGCATGGGTCCTTATGTGGTATTTTCAGATCTATATAATTCAATGTACAGAGGTATACGATGCCCATAAAACAGAATGTTTGCCGTAAACGAGGAAACAGTGAGCGTATCTAAACATTTTATTAAATTTTGACAGAGAATCTTAAAATAAAAAATCCTGCATATCACAGAGAATGCCAAAAGCAGAATTAATTGATAAAAGGCAGGAATTTTATTCTTGGGATAAACAATATCCACATCTTTCTTGGCTGGGATATTGGAACCATCCATCTTAAAACTAGACAAAAGTAATTTCAATATACTAGCAACACACATAAGAATTGTGCTTAGCGACTTTCAAAGGACGTAACTGATGCAACATAAATTTAATTCGGATGAAAGAATATAAATATAAAAGATGTATTAAAAATAATTTAAAAACTCTAACAAAAATATTAAAAAGAAGCCAGAAATATGCTGTTGGTGTTTTGTTACAGTTAAAATTAAATCACATACATGTACTCATTGATGTGCGTGTGTACAGTTACATGCCAATATAATTTTTCTTTGTCATTCAGTCTTTATTCATTTTTAGGGATGGCAACGAGTATTCAAGTAACCGAGTATTCGATCGATCGCCCGAGTATCGAGTACTAAATCTACTACTCGAGTACTCGGATAAAAACTAATTTTTCAGTTAAAATGAAATCTATTTTTTTTCAAGATTCGTTTGATATAAGATGTTTAAAGGCCTCCTCACACATAGGCGAGTCAATTC
>JAZAYU010000402.1:262048-353636 GCA_038501625.1 Corbicula japonica | reverse complement strand
CAAAACAAGTATAAAATCAACTGTTCCTTTGTCTTTTCTAAAACCGTACTGATAATCATTAATGAGGTTATTGCTCTCGGCCCATTTACGCAATCGAATATCCAGTAAAACTGAAAACAGTTTGGAAAACACGCTAGTAAGAGAAATCCCACGATAATTATTGATATCATCAGCATTACCTTTCTTAGGAACCGGAACAATAACACCGTAGCTCCAGCAAGATGGGTAAAGACCTCTCGAGTAAATATGATTACACAATTTAATAAATACTGGTATTAACAAATCTTTACAATCTATAAATATATCTGGAACTAACTTATCACTACCAGCACTTTTCCCGCGTTTTAACGTAGAAAACGCTTTATCGCGATCCAGTTCATCAATATTGATAAAAGTATTTGTTACATTATTTAACTGTTCTTCTATATAATTATTTTCAAAAAATTCATCATCCGAAAAAAGATGTTTAAAGTATTCGTAGAATTCGTCTTTTGAGAGTTTGCTTTTCATATATTTATTTTTGTTTCTTATTTTCTTTATTTCTTTCCAAACTTTCTGAGGATCGTTTCTAGCGAACTTATGAAGATTATTTCGTTGACTATTTGAAAATTTAGCTCGCGCTTTTCGCTTAGTCATTTTAAAGATTCGTTTACTATTTCGTAGAGCGTTTGCGTTTTCATTCGTCGGTGATCGTCTATATTGTTTGTTTAATTTTTTTAAATTTCGTCTTGCGTTTTCACAGTTTTGGTCATACCACTGGCTTTTATATTTACGCTAATTAGCAATATTAACGGTTTTATATACCTGTTTTGATCCAAATATTTTAAAAGCTTCGCTATATAATATATCCGATATTTTATTAACGCCTTCATCAACTGATACATTATTATCAATTATCGACCGCACTACTTCATCCATATTAGGAATTTGTTGAGATGCATTGTATTTAATAAATCTACTTTTTCATCATTCCAAACCAGTTTATCTGTTACCTTCTGATCATTATTTTTAATATTAATGAAATAATTTAGTTTCAAATCTAACTCAATCGGCCTGTGAGGCGAAAACGTAAGTAAATCATGTACATAAAAATCATCAATAATGGGGAACAAATCTTGCGACAAAATAGCATAGTCAATTAAGCTATTACCGTTATTTGATATATATGTAAAATTTCCGACTTCATCCGATTTACATAGCCCATTAACGATCTTTAAATCAGTACTCAACAAAATATCAATAAGTTTCATACAAAATGTACCTGAAGAATTTGTGATTGTATCCATAGATTTACGCACAGGTAAAATATTAATGTTGTTTTCATTGCCATCCTGTTCAATTACGTGAATGAAGCGATCAAAGATCGTAGATGGCTCGAGAATATCGGACCTACTACCACAACGGGCATTCAGGTCACCAATCACGGCCACTTTATTTGAATATTTGAATATTTACGAATATTGTATTCAAGTAACTCAAAATAGTCAGTGTCGACTAAGTTAAAATATACAGAATTACTAGGTGGTATATACAAAAACATACGTACATGTATATATCATCTTCTAGGTCAAAAAAAGATAAATTTACCATTAATTGCATGGCATGTTGTTTTTTTCAAAATGAAGGATAACTTTTATAAAAGGTTTCTATAGTCAATAATTTCAAACTTTGTCTTAGAAAATCATTATCAATAATTCGGTTAGATCATAATTTGAATACTTTTATTGACAATGGAAAAATGTTTATTTAATAAATACTCTATACAAAATGTGACCTATAAGAACTTTGGGTGAGTGCATATTGACAAATAAATAAAACAACTAATGAACTGTAGCAGTATTGAACATTGCTCTAAAATATCATGACAAAATCTCTGCATCTGATTATATACGTGTATTCACTTAATAAATCATTAGCAAATGATACATGTACCTGTACTTATAAATTTCTAAATGATACATGTCCGTTTTACAAAGCGGACACCAATACGAATGCACGTGCCTTAAATTCCTTCCCTGGCTTTCACCTTGTGCCGTCGAACACCATATTGTTTTGAATTTCAATTTACCCGATATCTTTCTTTCTCAAGCGTTATGCTTCGGGATTACCTTTATTGTTACAGTAACTATGTGTAACACGATCCTGTGAATTTTCGGAATATTATATTTTCCGAAAACTTTTTTTCATTTTAAAAGCAAGGTACCTTTATTATACATCATTCGAAAGCTTGTAACTTCAACTCTTAATTTGGAAATTTTCATTGTGGAACTTTGAAAATTAACAGAAATATTGCCGAAAAACATAGTTAAAAAACATGCCATTCCGACCGGAACGAAAATCCTTCCGATAGGAAATCATGTTTTTCCCGTCGGAATTTCACAGTTCCGATCGGAATCAGTCCTGTCGGCAAATTCCGATAGGAAACATTCCGACAACAATTTTTCCGATCGGAATTTCTCTATATACATTTATTCCGATCGGAATCATTCCCAATGGAATTTGTTGCTTATTTTCCGATAGGACTCATTCCATTCGGAAATTCCACTTATGAAACAATGCAGACTTCGTTCGATCAATCAGTCTTACCTGACATTCATCGTTATACATTTATTTTATTAGAATATGCAATGAGGGCCTAAGAAATCGTCATCGTTCAATTTAAAAGTCCAAATAATATGATACTGACAAAAATATAATAATAATAATAATAATAATAATAATAATAATAATAATAATATAAGTTTTTACTAAGTATTGGTTTGGCATCTATTTACCGGACCCAGAAATTCCAAGCTCAACGTACAATTTCAATTATCACATATTTTATATATTTGTCAGACAAAAGACCTCGCATATTCTTGCCATTACGTATTATATTACTAACGTGGACATTTAAATTGATGCTGTGTATTTCGCTTAATTTCGTGTTAAGATGTAAATAGAATTTTCAAGGATTTTCAAATCTAGCGAGTTTTGTTTATTGTTTTAACTTTGCTTAACGTATGAAAAAAGAAGATATTAATGAAAGTACGTGTGCCAAGTTTTTTTAAAGTTCATTTTGGCGTTCGAGAGTTTCCATCTTTTTTTCATCCTGAAACATTCGGCAAGTCGAAATCAACTGATCCAATTAAATGGTACTAGATTTTAGCACTTATTTACAAATACAAATGGCGCATCAGTATATGTCACATGCAGAGCGCGCAAAACTATTGCCATGTGCTTTCTCAACCGTTAAAACCCATTAATGCGACACGAAGTTTAACAGTTACTTAACTATACCGTATTACTACAATTATTACGAGAATTTGCAGTTCTTGCATGAACATCTATTTTTTGTATCTCTTAAGCGATGTTTGCCACCCACGTTTAGACCACGATTCATCTCTATATAGCAGTTCATACAAAGAAAATAAATCTGAGCAGCCAACTCAAGTTGGACAGTCCCTTGGCAGTGTGCGCAACCTGTTCGCAACCGGATGATACATGGTTTAGCATCAGATATAGCAGTGTGCACATGAAGTTGTTTTCGTGCGAATTCAAGTTCACAAACCTATATATCTCAACAAGAGAGAAATTGATTCAGAAAAATAGAATAATAGTTTAATATTTTGTTATGGTTCTCTTTTGATTTTGTCTCGGAGTAGTCCTTTACACCAGTTTTGATATTCCTGGCTAGTAAGATCATTACTGGGTCAATAGAGACGTGTTATGCTTACGACAACTTATTTGCATTAAAAGTAGTGCTACATGTCCGAATATGCTAATAGTTAAATCCTTTTCATTGCTTATTTTGACAACATATATTTATAAAATCGAGCAAAGACAGTCCTATAATTGCCCCGTCAACATCAACCGTAATTTCGTCAGTTATGTCTGCTATAAAAATTGTGTTCAACTTAATGAAAAAGCATTACTTTCGGGGGCAGAAAATTCTGTGGTTTTTGGTAAAATTACACTTACGAGGATCGACCTACACACGAAATTTAGAATCCATAGAAAATAAATGAATTCACTGCATTATTAATTATTGAAATTGTAGCTGTGGTGTACAGTTAAATTATTCTATTTCGCGCGGGTTTAATGTTCGCGTATTTCGCGCTTTGGCAAGAGCGCGAAATTTAACCCCAGCGAAATCAAACCATTTAACAGTGTTTCTTTATAGGAAAACACAGTTGCGCGAATTCATGCCCCCGCGAATTTGTTATTTACGGGGTTTGCGCGAAAATTCATCCCCGCGAAATATAATGATACTGCAGTAATTTGTATTGACAGCAATTGTAGTACCAGTATCAAAGCTGTAGCTTGAATTATCACTACAGTGAAAGCTCCCATAAAGATCACACTGAAATTGAGAACAGAAATGTAGACCACCTAATATTTTGACCTAATAATGCTAAGCCCATCAACACTTTTTATCACTGATTTCATTGTTTATTAGTAGAAACGTCTTAACTGTTGAAACTGGTCATGGTAGAGTTATGGGACGTGCATGTGTTTAAACAATTGTTGGCATGTATGTAAGTGGCCAATTTAAAACTAAAACTAGGTTAAATTTTTCTTGTAAGAATGCGAGACAACATTTTTCTTGACAGATAGGTTATAATTATGTTATGTGTTTTTCATTGTAAATAACATATGAGAAAAGTTAACTACTTCTAACTTCATTATTCATGGCTATTTCGAGTGAATTTTTAATTGGTTCAATTTCCGTTTTGATTATGATTGTAGCGATTTTCGCTCGCTTTATGTGATAAGGTGGCACCGTTTTACATTGAAAAATATTAAACATAGGCCTAAAATGTATAAGTAAAATGTATAAAAATTTCTTTGTGAAAACGTTTCCGTAAAATATCAAACGTTGTTTGAAATAAAAATTCGCTGCATTTTTTCTGAGGTTGGTTTTCTTAATGTGATTTAGATTTAGTATTCTGTGTATTATAGTTGTATTAAATCTTTTTACCTACTAATAAATTAATAATATATTTCAACGCTTATATCTGACAAAACAATCAGATCCCATACATTTGAATAAAAGCGAGTGAAAAAATAAAACCTCACGGTTCATTTGTGCTGCTTATATAAACTAAACTTATAACATTCATTAAAATAGACATTGAAATATACATATCGAATGCATATATTTGAAATAATTGGTCCAGAAGCAACGTAATTTTGGGAAGATACAATTCTATATCGGCCATGCATTGACATCATCCTATTTCACATTTTCGCTCAGTATATAAATCTTCCTTCTAATCTTGAGATTTTCAGCAACACGTTTTTATTTAGCGCGTATTATCGTTAAACTGACCTGGGAAAGTTATCTTTCACGCATGCGCACTCAATGTGCAGGCGGAGTTTCACTTATCGCTTGATAAGCGATCGCTGGGAAGGTGGCCTTTACCTTTCTTTGAATCAAAATATCCTTATTAAGAAAAATAACGCTTTAAAAATGATGCGTTTGTAAATTATTTTAAAGATGTAAATAAGTTTAATTTAGACTGCAGATTAGATACCCCGTTAACGAATTAAAAATGTTTTCATGGAGAATATAAACCAACATTAAAACATTATTCAGGGCTAAAATATATCTTATATTTTACTTATGCTAATAAAACTTAAAAATGGCGGTCTCAAACAATTCAGAGATTATTTGCACAAATGTAGCTAATACGTGTAAACTTATAAACGTGTTTCGTAAGAGTAACTTTCTAAATAAGTTACATTTAAAACGACTTTTAATGAACATAAATGTGTAATGAACATGCGAGCTGTTCTAAATTACCATGGCGCAATAAAGAACAAAATTATTTTTATTTAGACAGCTTATCACTCATTTTAACGCTAATTTAAAGGTTAAAAAAATTCAATGGAAATCCAGTATTTTTTCAAATTTTGGGGAAATTTATTTCTATTGTTCTCAACTAACGCGTCATTGAAAGATTTCCTAGTAAGTGAATTTGCTACCATACTGAAATAAGGTAGCTAGGTGAAATGTTGAATACATGTTGTTTTACTTAAGTAAAAAAAACAATTTACATCTAAATTCAAATATCTATTGTGTTGCATAATTCTACAGTTTATTGTCAAATCATTTTGATATTTAATTTTATAATTGACTATCTATAATATACATGGGACATGATAAAATAAATTACTACAAAGATTTTTTATTTAAATACGACTACAGGCTATTTGATATGTATATAGGTTAATGAATTTACGGGCTTAAATCAGCGCAGCGCAGCCGCGCGACCGGCTAAAGTTTTAGATTGCTCATGTATAACCACTTACCGACTTAGAGGTTGAAATTATTATTGGTAAAATACTAGTATTCATTTTATAACAGGGTTCAATCCGTCGGGTTGTCGTCGGCAGTAAAGAACGCGAAAACACTTTCTGTATTTATTTCTGTAGTTCAATTTGATTATTAATAACAATGGATAATTTAGTCTATTTAATTCTGTAAATAACATTTGTGTCAGGGTTTTCACATGCTAAGTAAATGTTCAATATAAAGCTTTATTTCTAAAAGTAATAATGCAGTTCAGATAATCCTATAATCCTATAATGAGCGTTTTTCTGCTAAATTAATGTTTAAATTTAGTTCTAAGTTGAATGTTTTATTACACATGTAAAATCCCTCAAATTCCGATAAATTATCTGCCTCGAGAAAACATTACCATGACAAATTTAAGGGATATGGTTATAAAATTATCAAACCGCTTACAAAGTATGTGCAGCAATTAATTCTGCCTTTAAAGGGTATTGTTTTTCACATCTGAAATATTGATCGATGTCAAACCGAATTGCGAATATATCATTAATGACAAATGTCCATAGTTCCATATCTTATTTAGTAACTGACATATACTCGTATCACTGCTTCTTCTCCGTGAATGAAACTTGAAGTCTGGCTACACAGATCATTGCCAGTGTGTGTGCCACTGCAAGAGTGCCACTGCAAGAGCAACAGCTTAACGAGCTGTTCCTGGCGATTTTTTTGTAAAATGCATTATTTTGACCCGAAAAAGATCCACTACAAATGATGAACAAATAACTTCCTGTGTTAAAACTCGATCATCATTTTCTTTAATATTTTTTTCTATCTATTTTCCATGATTATTTGTAATCACTTCCATATCTGCACTATCCTAATTATTTATTCCGACTATAATGTATCATTGAAGGCTAGAATAGACACTGGTCTGATAATAAGTTTGTTAGTCTTCTTATTTTTTTACGCATCATAACAAAATGTTTTCGTAGCCAGTCTATTTTCTATCCAACTGCATTGAGAGAGAGGATGTAGAGAGGGATGTAGACTGGCTTAAGATCAAAAGTTGGAAATTGAAGAAAACAAAATACTTCATCGCCTGGAATCCAGGCTAAGTTAAGACTAGACATTAGGTATGGCGACCGTCAGTACTTTCAATTCTTTCTTATGATCCTGTTTTTAAATCAAATAAATTGACTTTAAATTGACTCTTCACGTGTCATATTGCGGTATATATCGGTATTCCCTCAAATCATGTTGTCTAGAATTTCGTGGATCCGTTTGTTTGTTTTTTAAACTTAAATGCTAAATTAATTGAAATGTTTAATTGTAAATGCTGATCGGGTCTATTTGGAGTTGGAATAGGACTTTATTTGTTCAGAAATGTCTTGATGGTGTTTATTACATTACGTAATTGTGTTAGCTTAAGAGATAGTTAACTTCAACTTCATAAAGTTATCACGTCAGCTGAATAATGTGTTGAAATTTTATGCATAAAACTAAGACTCGGCATAAAATTACTTGTAAAATCGAATATACTTAAGGTCGAAATTCAGTTACCGGGTTAGCAATCGCCTAGTTGAAACATATTTTCGCGTGATAATATTTATGCGAATTTTCGCTCGTTTTCGGAGAGATCTCAACTCTACGATACCTAAAAATACATATTAATAAGAAGACCCAAAGGTATAAAACTGAGAAGGAAAACCAGTCTATGCTCGCGAATTTCCATTTGTCAATTCTGAGACAAGTTAACTGATTATCGGATTGCTGACATGTGAGACTGGTCTCCATTCTTAGGTTCGGGACTTTATGTTATGATAAGGTTTTCTTGGAAAGCGGAACAGGTCCTAAAAGACACATCACAGTAAGCATCTTGAGCCTACCAAGGCATTTTAACGACTTCAGTGTAAGTGCTTTATTTTTATGTGATTTTATGTTTTCTGGAACAAATTTAAAAAATCATGCCTAAATTGAGTTGCAATTTAATAACCAAGCCAAAGTTGATCATTATGATTACAATGACAATAAGTATTGTGACGATGTTGACAACACGCGCATAAAAGAAAAGTACTACTTTTGAAGTATACTGCGATATTCCGTTTTGAGATTAAGTTAACTACCTCAGCATCCTACATATTCAAGGTCGGATGTAAGATTTCTGAAATGGGGTTCGTTTGCAGCAATTGTATAGTAGTGATATTTTCCAACTTTCTTACCAAAATCTAAATCACCGAACCCCTTCTGGATCCGCCCCAGTATAATCTATTTAAAGTTCTGTAAACCTAGCGATCTGTCCCCTTTAAACTATGGTCATTCTATTAAAATAAAATTTATGTGCAAACTGATAAAAAAGGATATATTTTTTATTGATGTTACCTTCACATAGGTTCACAAAGTTATTGCGATATCCTGTTTTGAGGTTAAAGTTATGCTATTTTGAATTTCGTAAAAGCAAAAATTGAGCCAATATATATTTTAAGTTAAAGAAATTAGAAACGGAACTTCTTTAATCACGAAATATATCTGGATTTATATATTTCGTGTTTAAAAAAGTTGCGCTTATAATTTCTTGAACGATAAATATAACTGCTTAAAGTAATTAGAAACGCAACTTCTTTAAACACGAAATATACTTTGTGTTTAAAGAAATTGCGTTGCTATTATTATCGATTATCGACTTGTCTGAGCCTGATGCATTAACTTGAATAGGGTCCTACCGATATACAGAGTTATCTCAATATTCTGTCTTAATTTACCTCCCTTTGTAACGCGCACCTGTCACTGGGTAGTTCCGGTCTGAGATTGACAATTAAAACTGACCTGCATCCGTGGTCCTTTCAAATACGTTTTAATAGGGTCAGGTTGGTTAGAGATCAGCATAATGCATAAAACCGTTTGATTATTATCATTGAATGGAAAAAAGATGTTTTTATAGTGCAGCGCATAATATTTAAATTTTCTCTTCTAACCATTTTAATACGTCGGAGAAGTTTGTGTTAAACATCGTTGTGTTCGAATCCCTTCAGTAACTAATAAAGAGTAAAAAAAAACACATTTCTTATGCTTAAAAATGGCAGATTTGAGGAAAAGAAAAATTAGAAAACCTTTAAAAAATGTAGTAAAATTTATAACACATGATATAAAATAAAGTTTGACATCTGCCAATGAAACGCCTGTTCACTTTTATAAGTGTTCTTTCATGCCGGTCTGGGTTATAGTAATCCAGTGCCGATGCAACATTTTTTGCCAAGAAATTAAATAGCTATTGTAAATAACTGAACCTTATCCTACAAATTGAATGCACACGATTTGGTTAATAGATTTGTGCCATGTTAGTATTGACTTATTTTTCAATATACTGCTCTTTTTTTCTCCAAAAAGTTCTTTCTTATTCTTATACAATTAAGAACATATTAAAACATTGTTTAATAATGTTTTCACGTTTTTCTCTTTATTTCTGAAAATTTTTAGTTCATTTAGTTTTACAATCAATTTTTTTAAATAAATATATGCTTGGGTAAAACTTCCCGAGTTTTATTTAATTCAGTTCGGGGCGCGTTAAGTTGCCAATATCGAATAATCAGTGTCTCGGTCTCAAACATTATTGTGACAATTAATTAGAATATTTAATCTCTAGTCAGTTTCCTAAAACAACATTTTTACCCTCAACAAGCAACGTTTTCAACCTCTTACAAATGTACAAATGAACTTCAAAAGGCCTTTATCACACCTCCAGCTGGTAAAACCCAGTCTTGCTAATCCGATTACGTAACATGGTCATAAAACACCAGGCCCTTTTCTTAATAAGCATTGTTTGGATGACTTAACAGTGACTGGCTAAATACTTAAGTGAAAGTTTTTAAAAGCTATAATTTCCATGCCAGTCAAAACAAATTTTCATAAAGGATACGTGAAGTTACGTAAATAGGTAAAGTTGCATTTAGTTATTAACTTAAAATCAATTTACAAAGATGAATGATATTCCTTATATGTCTGTTCCACATTTTTTGTTAATGCGACAATGCATTTTTAACTTCAAAAGCACTTTGAGACTTTTTATTTACACATTTAACGCTACGCTTTATTACCGCTTTTAAACCGGAACTACCCAATCAGCAAGGGAAACAACTCTCAATGGGAGGTAACTCAGTATATCGGTAGGCCCCCATTCGCGCTTGAGTGAAATGAAAAGGTGACATTTCATCATGCACTAAATGAATTGAAAAAGAAATTTCCATCCCTGCTGTAAAATGAATTCAGATGCGAATTCATTAAAACATGACCCATTCCTAATTAACTTGTATTATTTTTTAGGTAAAAGACACGTTGCCAATTAGATATTTTATCAATTGCGGGTGCTATGTACGTGGGAATAGCAAAGGCGTGTAAATGATAAGAGTCCAAACCAAAGTACTGATGTTACACCATCATCATGTATTTATTGTTGACGGTGATGTCTTTTATGTAATTGATCTTTTTGTATTCATCGAAATATACGATTTTCTTTTCTTATCAAGCTAGTTTTAAAAGAGCACAACCAATGCGGCAAATTATAACAGGGTTAAATCCGCCGGTTTTCCGTCGGAACGAAAGAACACGTTTAAAGTTTCTGTATTATATTTAAGTTCACTTTGATTATTAATAACAGTAAATAACTAATAAATTCTGTAAACAATATTTGTGTCAGGTATTCCCGTACAAGGTTTTCACTTGCTCAGTAAATGTCTAATACAAAACTTTATTTCTTAAATGCATTTAGGTGATCTTTATTAATGAATGGCAACCCTTCGCTCGTATTTAAAGTTAAGTTGTTTCTTAATATGCGGTCTCTGTTAAATATACGTATGTATGTAAAATCCCCAAAATTCAGATAATTGATCTGCCTCGGGCAATATTACCATGGCAACTTTAAGTGATATCTACATCTAATTGGTAATAAGAGTGTCAACCGCTTGTAAGGAATTAAAGATTATCAATTATTAAACTAAGTATCAAACTGATATGGACAATAAACTTCAAAAATATAAAACATCACGAATATTTAAATTTAAGTACATGTACTTTGACAAAACAAAAAATCGTCATTTTTGTGTTTTCAGCATGGTAGCATACGCTTCCGATCCGCTAAAGTTAAGCTCCCTCTTTGCAAAAAAGTGTAATAGTATAATTTTAACAGATAATCATCATTTGGCTACCGTCTTCAGCACGATAGAAAATTATCAATTCTGCCTTTAAAAGGTATTACATTTCACATCTGAAATTTAATGATCGGAGTCAAACCGAATTGAGAATATCTCATTAAAGGCACGTGTCCTTAACTCCATATATCTTCTAACTGTTAAAACTTGATCACTCTCCTTAATCTGTACTTTTATTTTTATTTTCTATCCATTTTTCTATGACTATTTGTAATCTCTCTTATATCTACAGTATCTGAAATTATTTATTCCGACTATTCTAACGTTTTGAATGTAAATTATTATGTTTAATCTGTTAATGTTAGATAACGACAATATGTAACAATAATTTAATTGATCTTAACGCGTGAAAAAAACATTATTAACATGGAAATTATTATAAATCAAACAATACGCGCAATATCACAGTTAAATAAAAATATAAAAGAAATATATCAATTAAAGAATCGGTTTCACTCTTTGTGTTGCTTCCGATATTAAAAATACTAATACAAACCTTCGAACATATCAATCGATATGTTCAGCGCCTCGAGTAAAGAAACGCCTCTTTTATAAACATCGACCAATTGAAAATAAGTAACACAGTAATGCGATAACGCGATACGTGGGGCGGAGTTGTAATAATTGGCGATTCGTTCATCTTTTTAATACAAGCATTAATTGTTTTGCGATAAGAATCTTAAGTCAAAATGACTGAATATGGTGATTTAATCACATATAATTATTTTATTAGTTTGAATAACCTCGGTGCTACCGTCTTTTGGCGGACTAGCTGGGTTAAAATTGAATATACTATAACAGTATAAAACCATTGTTCATATTTTTTTGGAAAATTTCTGTTTAGAGGATAATGGGAACTAACAAAATGATTTGCGATTAATCTACATCCAAATATTTTTTGGACTATTTAACAACATCAACAGCTTTCCAAATATTTAAAATTAAATTTTATTTATGTTCGCTCTTCATAATTACAAACGGGACCTAAATCTCATAACGTAATGAAAGTGTACAAGTCAATATTTTGTGTTTAATGCTTGATAATCACATAATCAAGGGATGATGTTGTTTTTAGCAACGAAACTTAAAATGGTATGAATGTGGAAATCTGGAATTTAGTTAGTTGATGATGAATGCGTCTAATGATTTCGTTTTAGCAGTTTATTTTCGACAATACGTATTGGGATGATAACATATAATTAAATATCTTTGAACTTTTTTTAATTGGAAAATAGGGTAAATTTTGAATGAATTCTTAATTAACTTGTCTTATAAATGTCGAATGTCGTCTAATTGTTTCTTTGCATTTTTTGGTCTTCTTATCTTAACAAAAGCTCGTATCTAAAAAATAAATGAATGGTTTTCAATTACCTGCATTTTTCAGATGTACATTCACATGTTTTCGGGTGTAATAAATAAAATAAGTCAGAACTCTGCTTTAATCGAGAATGAATAAGAGTATGAGAGACATCGGGATACTTTCGGAATCGCTGGGTTGAACAGTTTTTAACTATACCACTAACTACGTGTATGACCCCTTCCTTTCCCGCTGGAATCCACCCCTGATGAAGAAATGTTTATATAAAAAGAAACTTAAAACTATACTCTATTCCGAAAAGAAAGCGTGCAAATTTTTCATTAGCTGCTTTTCTTAATGAATACGTTTTTAGCACCGATTACACCTAAAGAATATTCAGGTGTACGGCGATTATCACAATAATATCCTTATATACGCCGCAGAATGTTATGGTTTTACAAAATGACACTTTCTTAAATATTTAACTCATAATTTTATTCTTTTAATGTGTTGTGTCCACTAAATAAATAAATTATGTATGAAATTGTTAATCTTGCGATTATTTACCGTGTGACTCTAGTATATCAGAAGGGTTACAAACTTAAAACTGTGCTCTATTCCAAAAGGAATTAAGCGCTTTGCGCTTTCTTTTCGGTGATTTTTTTTATTAATAGCTGATATTCTTAACAAATACAAATTAGCACCTATTACACCTTAAGAATATATTTGTACGGCGATTATCATTATAACATCCTTATAATAATTATATTATACTTCGCAAAATGTTATGGTTGTACAAAATGACATTATCTTAACTATTTAAACTCCTATGTTTTTTAAATTTGTTGTGTCCACTAAGTAAATAAATTATGACATTTTCTTAATCTTGCGATTATTTACCTTGTGACACTAGTATATCAGACGGGTTACCAAACCAAGATATGTGTTGATGTTTCTGGAGACAATCTTTTCGCCCTGCCGATCTATGGGTTGGTAAGTCGAGATTAAGAAGACGCTATAGGAAGTCGATAAGATCACGATAGGGGGTCCTGCAAACGCGATGCGAAATCCCGACTCGCATCTTTTATCGCGTTTTTAAGTGATCTATTGCGCAACCATAGAGTACAAAATGGAAAACGGGCAAGTCAGGAGTATTAAGTAGTGTTTTTCTTCCCGGTTCTTGTTTCATGGCGATTATAACATAAACATGAACATAACAGTTTAGAATTTAAAAAAAAGAAAGTTATTTAAATGATAAGATATATTCGTTTCATCGTGTTTAAATATCATCATCATCATCATCATCATCATCATCATCATCATCATCATCATCATCATCATCATCATCATCATCGTCATCAACAACAACAAACCTCGTCATCACACGTTATTTTTTCTTTTTAATGTTTTGACTTGCAGATATGCATGGTAATTAATAAGAGACCAAAGGAAATTTATAATTTAAATAAACTTTATTGCAGAATCTGTAGTTGCTGCTACTGCAGACTTTGATGATGATGATGATGATGGCTATTTTGGTATTTACAATTCCGGCATTTAATAGCATATACGATGCTATTTTCATTTTTATGCGCATTTTTTGGTAAGTGACCAATATGTTTTGGTGGCCATATAAAAGCTAAATCCAACCGAATATGGCACATTTAATGTCCACATTTCGGCTGAAGAGTGTGCCGTATTGACCGAATATTTCACACGTTCGACTTATACGTTCCGTGGGATATGCGTTCTGTGACATATACGTTCTGTAGCCAGAATATAATCTTGACAAAATATCATCCCTGGCTATAATGATGATTCTTGACAAAATGTTATCCGGCCAGGGGCGGATCTAGCGGGGGTGGGGGCACCGGGGGCACGTGCCCCCCTCCCCCGCCGGCCCCGGCACGGACACCGATTATAGGGGCACAAGTTTGGTGGTATGTTTCATTATAAGCATTAATTCGGTGATTCTCACAATAATATCTGATATCGCTTATACTCTTTAGTTCGCTCTGAAATATTTTTGGCTTTAAACCTCGACATTTTATTTTTATTAGCAACATATATTGAAATGTGACAATATAAGCATCTAAAAAAACGACTGCAGCTTAATCTGCCTCGATCATTACACCATATCGTGTATATTTATGTACAACACCAGCAGGTGACAAATCGTTAGCCTGCGGCAATGGGCAGCAGGAAATGGACGGGTCCATTTCAAGAAACTACATCCTATTTTCAAAAATAAACTCGCCCATTTCGCATCCAGCGGTGGACGGGTACAAGTGACAAAACCACTGTACTAATACATGCGATAAAATCTGAGACCCGTCTAATGTTTCGCTTGGTTTGAGCACACATATATTCTTGTTACGTTGTCGGCACGGTAGTGTCTTCTCGACCGGGCCCAGCACAGTTAACAGAACGATGGGAACCAGACTAGCGCAAATACTGCAGTGAATTGTTTTCGTATTTTTTTTATTGTTTAATCGTAATTGTAACATATAATAGATGACAACTAAAGAATTTAATTATCCGCATTGTGGGAAATTTTTTGTAGATGATATAGATGTGACATAATTTGAACAATTCTAATCTTTTGGAGATCTCTTGGGCGGGGTTTAGGCCTAGTATTCTTCCGTAGACAGCGCATAGATGTATATCGGGTCTATTTAAGTAATCAAAATCTATGCATTATTAAAATGAAATACACAAATCCCGCTTTCAGCTTTTAGAATGTAAAACGCAGAGCTCGGATGGGGCGGTCGCGGTTCACCGAGGAAAAAAGAAACTCGACTTTCTCTCTTTTAAAAAAGATTCCTGTCTTTAATAGTGTACTGTTTTCAGTCAAATTAAACAGCTATAGCTATATAGGTGGCATGGTTGAGTAAAGAAGTGCGGTAACGCCAAACGCGCTACTCCCTTTCTTCCATCCCTCCATTTTTTGTGAAGGGGGTCGGTGCCCCCCTCCCCTACCTCCCCTGGATCCGCCCCTGAATCCCAGAGCAAGTTTATATTTGGACTGATATTCGATTCATACATATTCTGCATTAGCCGAGTGGTCTAGACCGATCCTCAACATTTTATCGTTGACTCCTGGTTCTGTAGGTCGTTGGTTCGAATCCCGTTAACGTCACAATTTTTCTTTGATCTCAAACGTGTAAATTTCTTCTTTTTTATCGAAATAAGTTAACAACAGAGGATCTTTAACACCCAATATTAAAATTTACATATAACCATTGAAATAATCATGTTAAACAAAACACATCGTCTTTACACAGTCAGTTATGGGATTCGGATTAATAGAAAAATCAACTGCTTTGAAAATAATTTTCAATTATGAGTTTGTTAAAGGTGGTTGATTCTCATTCTCCGTTGTTATCACACACACTATAAAAATTTATTATTAAATGTCTTAATGTCGTTTGAAATACCTGTTTAATAATTTCCACAACTTCCGGTCTAATAACGCTTCAATATTGTTTTTTGTTTTATGATTGTTTTTGTCTTTCGTAATGTTAATATTTTTTCTATACACAGGCAAAATGAAAGAATTTATATAACCAGTTATGCGAAATATTTGAAACCAATTTTGTTGATAATGTAGTATAAATAAATAAATAAAATACTTTAACTGAATGAATATTGTATTTCAAACAAAATGCCGCATTAAATTATATTATAGTTATATTAATATTTTCCGATTAGGCATATGTATTAAACATAAATACAACAAAATGCAAACGAAAATGAAACTTATTTCGGACATTTCGTTACAACTTATCATTTGATTTGTAGATTACTTGTAGATATGAATGTGTTTGTATAGTGCAGAATGTGAAAGAATTTTTCTAGTATTCTAATCGTAAAATAAGTATAATAGAAAAATATTTTACTTATCGATTTGAAGAAAGCTGGGTGCCTGACATGTGTTTTATAGATTTATTGCCAAATGTATAAACTCTATAATAATTGTAATAAATCGTTTGTATCACTAAGACCAAGTTAATAACATACATCGAAGTCAAGAAAAGTAACTTATTTTACAATCTGTATGCGTCAATCTGATTAAAATCATTTCCTGAAACCCGCTAAGCTCTTAGGATCTGACGACGAGTAACTAAAACATGGGTTTATCACTAACCCGTTGAACCAATCAGATTGTCGCCTATAAAATCGCAAAAGTGAAAGTAAAAATAGTATTTTAACTCATGGAAAGTGTTGACAGCCTGCGTAAGACATATTTTACTGGAGATATATGTGTTTATGTAGTATTGCATGCATTTCTAATGTAATGACATCTTCAGATCATTTTGCGAGCGTTATAAATACGCTTCCTGTGTTGGCAATTTCTAAAAATAGTAATCGAGGGAAAACCGCTATTACTTATGTACGGTGACTGGGGGCCGTCATCAGATCTAACATTTTGTTAGATCTGACTTAAGTGAGATTGTGTATGCGTCTATGAAAAATATACCAGGACTACGTTCTACAAATTTTGAACGTGAAATACAGTCAGTTTCTCGCATTGTTTACTCTTTAATTTTCTTTATGTTTGCTTAAATAAAAATAAATTGCATTTCAAGCCTTGGAGAAACGAAGCGCAATTCAGTAAGGATCGCCATCGCAGAGAATAAGAAACACAGTGACGGATGAAGTAAAAACATTCAATTTGATATATTCTCGATCTAAAATCAATAGCGAAATCAATAGCGAACACTTATAAATGTACTAAATACATGCACAATTACTGTTCATTTCTGACAGCATAGTATCGTATTAGCTTAAGCATTCTGAAAGTGGAATCAAAATTTTCCGAAGGGGAATACTTCAAGCTGGAGATCCTTATTTAAAGAAATATCTTATTCCACATTCAAGGCTATACGTCACACGTTGAAAATGCGGTACTGTAATAAAAATAACTTACTTACAGAATAGTGAGTGTATATTTAAAATAATATTTAATGTTCGGAATAACTTTTCCCACAGGACTGATTCCGGTCGGAAAGATAAATGCAACATG
The DNA here is from genome assembly GCA_038501625.1 of Corbicula japonica. NCBI lineage: Eukaryota > Metazoa > Mollusca > Bivalvia > Venerida > Cyrenidae > Corbicula > Corbicula japonica. The sequence continues at coordinate 335,835 of JAZAYU010000402.1, read as the reverse complement.
AATTCCGATAGGAATTAAATAAACGCAGGAAACATTCCGATCGGAATCACCTCTTCCGATCGGAATTTTTCAAACTAACAGTTCTATTATGTGTATCCATAATCGGTCGAGACCATGCGACTATCCTAATTTCATACAGATTTTAACCGAATTATGATTCTTGTATTAAATCGATCTTTTTTGTTTAATAATCATTATCTGCAAAATAATATAAGTTAAAATGTAACTTTTACATCAAATCTGAGATGAAGGTAATTAAAACACACTACTGTATACTATTACTTGTTCACGACTTTTTCCAGAAATATGTTTATTTTTTCTCGAATTTATGTTTCTCTCTTTTTTAAATACAATAGTTATTGTACAATTTAGGTGAAATAACAACAATAACTCTGTGAATTTAAAAACATATATTTGTAAATTTCTTTTACATTGTCGATAAAACATGTTCTCTTCTAAAATGAGTTCTCAACCGATTGCAGGACTGCTGACCAAGAGATCATATTCTGCCGGTGATATAGAAGTTATACATGTATCCGTGCGTTATGCAAATGTAATTGACTAACAACCAACCTATTGCTTATTAAAATAAAAAAGGATAGAAAGTTTTGAAATATTTATTTTTTGACATGAAATATTGCAGTCTCGGTTTTTAGCCGGTTAATGCGCAGTAACGGAACCACAACCATTTGAACCTAGTTGAGCTCAAAATTTACACAAGTAAGTAAACATAGGTACCCATTTTGATCTACCGATAAGACGATGAAACTTAATATGAAACCTTTAACTCGGTATTTAACGCGGTATTTTCACATCAATAACATTCCATAATCTGCATGCTATGGTCTCAACATAAAAGAATGAGATTGACCTTTAACGAGAAAATAACCGACAGGACTGAAAAGAATCAGTAAGTCTGACAAGTGATCTTAGAATATAAATCAAAAAGTACGTCAAGTTAAAAAAATAAAAGCAGGAATGAAAAAATTAATAACGAATTTCACCTCTTCAATGATTCAGACTGGAGATAACGTCATATAATAAATGTAATATATATTACACACTTACAAGTACAACATGTATTATGTGACGGCTGTGTTAGTTCATGCGTCAGTGTCTGTGTGAGCACAATGAAGGCCTTCAATCTATATCATTTTGCCGTATTTCTTGAACAGCACTATCGTATTAAAACGGATAAATAATGGAGATATATGGATAATTATCTATATTTATGTAATGAGTCATTTTGACGAAAACATTAAACGATGTTGACGATTACATCAATTTCAAGTTGTCAATCATGACCAAGAGAGTCAGATGTTGTCAACAAAATATAATAACAATAACTTACATACAAAATAGTGAGTGTATATTTAAAATAATACAACATGTATTAACATTTTGTTTTTCTTTTATCACAATCTATTTTTGATTTTTTTCATTTTCATAAGAAAACACAACAACTGACTTTACAGACTGGAAATTATAAAAATACGACATCAGTTGCGATTAAAATAAATGTTCGGAATAACTTTTCCCACAGGACTGATTCCGCTCGGAAAGATAAATGCAACATGAATTCCGATAGGAATTAAATGAACGCAGGAAACATTCCGATCGGAATCACCTCTTCCGATCGGAATTTTTCCGAATGGAAAAAATTCCGACCGGAAAAATTCCGATCGGAAAATTTTCCGATAGGAAAATTCAGGATTCCGATCGGAAAATGTCAATTCCGATCGGAATCGAAGTTTGACATTGAATTTATTTTTCAATTTTCTCGAAAACTAAACAAGATAGGGCATTGAAACATTCCAGTTTTTCTATTTAATTCATGTGTAATCACTTGATAAAAAAATCCGCAAGAAAATCGATAAAATAAAAAAAAAGTTTTCGGAAAATATAATATTCCGAAAATTCACAGGATCGTGTTGTGTGAATTTTTCACAATTGAAAGTAATCAGATCATTTTTAATGTTCCAAAATAAATATCGATTTAAAATACATTACATGTACAACTGTAAAATAATGTCGTCACGCATATAGGTAGTGTATTTTTAAAGGTAAATTTAAGGTTTTAGAGGAGAACGTGCGCCTGAAACAAAATGAGCTCAATAATAAAAAAAGAAAACAAACAAACACACAAAACATACAAATTTTGTTTCTTATTCTCGTGGGGAGGCTGTGTTTTCTGTGTTTGGCTATTCCAGATGTCCATATTTAATTTTCAACTTAAAAAGGATATGCTAACGGTATTCTAATAAAAGTTATAAGGTTTATTGAAATGTTATATGAAGATATATTGCCAGCCGGGTTGTCATAATACCCCTAGCATCTGCTTGGGTGAAGATGACACTCCTGAAGAACCATAACATTTATGTCCTTCCATACACTGTCGAGAAACCAAATATCTATATCTGTCCTTTACTTGTTTCGTATTATATTGCCTTCTGTTCGCTCTTTGTTCACAGTTTAACCAATATCAAAATCACCACGTTGTCAAATTATTGATCTTGTAGTTGAGTGCTTTTCAAAATTAGTTTAAATTATAGTTTTCTAAAACAAAAGAACATAGACGTACTGAACCAGTCATCGTCGAAGTTCTCAAATACGCCATCGTCCCATTCCCCCAAACCCCACAATCTTCCATATAGGCCTCCGTGAGAAATTCCACCTTGTGAGCCTCTTTGCATATAACCTCCGGTTGGTCCCTGGCTTCCACCTTGAAAACCTCTTTGCATATAACCTCCGGTTGGTCCCTGGCTTCAACCTTGTGAGCCTCTTTGCATATAACCTCCGGTTGGTCCCTGGCCTCCCCTTTGTCCCTGAAATCGCGGATTATATCCTTGGGCGGAGGCATAAGCCGCAAGTGACATGACAATCAAAATGACAAATACTTTCATTGTGAATTGTTCAGCCTGTGATGGTTTTCTGAAATAAGAAATAAATATAAAAACAGATAACACTAACATTAATCCTTAAAACAAATTGCGAATTGCAATAGGAATATAAAATATTTTAGACGGTTCTAAAATCGGTTAAATCTCTCTTTAAAAATTTAAAATGTTAACATTCTTATGCAGTATTAGAAACTGCTGAAATAGTTAAAACAATCTTACCTTTAAAATGAAAATTTTAAATGCAATTCAGTATCATTTTATATGTGTAAAAGCATGACGTAATAAATTAATTTGACACTTGTGTGACCACTGTGCATAAAAATGCACAACCGATGCAATAAAGGTGTTTGTTGTTTTGAAAATATCATAGATTGTGTTTTTTGTTAATTAAAGTAATAGAGGTCTTTCACATTGTTGTGCGCATGCGTCGTACGCCACGTTAGGTGCGGAAAATATTGGTTTCATCCTAAACCGAAAAGTTAGGGGGCATTTAACTGTGTCATTGCTAACAGAATGAACAGACATGATCACGGTGTCGTCTTAAAGCTAATGATAAATTATAATAATAATTATGATAAAGCATAATAAATTCGAGTTTTTTAGAATTTCCGAATATAATAGGCTTAAAACGTCTGGTCGGCAAGATTTGACTGTGAAAAGCGTAAAACAATCAAAGACGTGGTTGCCACTTTGAATCAGGAAGTCTTATATGAAAACAAATACATTGTGGATTACACGTTACTGTATATTTTCCACAGACACATATATAAGCGTATCGAGTTTTTCTGACAAAATGCGTTTACTTCAAGAAATATATTTTATGTTACATGATCTCTCTAAATTGGAGGTAAACGGATGAATTTAGCAATGTATCGTCGTTGTATTCAACGCCCGTTAAGCTTTCTAATTGTGTTTACTTTTTTTATTTCGTCCAAACATATGTTTAAAACTAACATTGACTGTTATCTTTCGTATATTTCTTTTATCAGTCCTTGATTTAAATGTTTATGTTTAAGAACTAGAATTCATACTTTGAACACGACCGTGTTACTGTTTATTGTCCCTATATATTTGACACAATATTCCCATTTCCCATTCTGACCAGAAAACGATGGTGACATATTGAGGTGCGAAAACTTGTTTGGCATCTGACATTTGAGGAGACATAAATCTATTTTACTTTCAAATGAAATTAGTTATCTCAAATCATCAAATTGAAAGTAACTGTTATTGTCGCTTCTAGCTAACTTTTCGAATACCTAAAAATTGCCATGAGTTCAGTCCCGTATTTCTATAACTATATTTTGTAGCGTTGAAATGGCCGATCATGTAGTAGTGTATGTCTTATTCGTGTTATTATAAAAATCACTTTTTTACATCGTCAGCTATAGTAAATAAGACATTAGTTTAAGTCGCATTTCATGAATATATCAAAAAACAAAAGACGCAAAAAACGCGCATCAAGTGGCCGACGAGTGACATAAGAAATATATGTCTCATTCCACAAATAATATAGCGTTACCAAAAAATGCCGTAAAACGGTAAAATGTCCGATAGTGTTCGTCTGAATTGCAATTGTACACATCATTTCAGGAATATTTCTGCTAGCGAGCTACTTCGGCGAATGTTGGAAGTGTCAATATTCTCGATTATTCAACTAGATTTATTTAGAATGTTAGAACTTTCCTGAATATTAATTTATAACTATTCGTAAAGTTAAATAATTTGTTTACTTGAAAACCTTAAAGTGTAAAACTCGAAAATCAGGTATTGATTTTTAAAATTTATTGACTTCATGAATAAAAAGACTTTCTTGTTGAAAATGTTATCTGTCCAGTCACTTGCAACAGCCATTCCGAATGGACGTGATATCACAAGTTCTTCTCAATATTTTGGAAAGAATTTTAAAAAGTGAATTGTGAATATCAGGAATGGCCACATCAAGCAGACCCAGCCTCCCCACACAGCCAAAGAGGAGAGAGGAGAAGAGAGCATGGTATTAAAATAATCAGTTTTAAAATGGACGCCACAAACAATTGCCGAAAGTGAGAACCCAAAGGTTTACCGCCTTGGAACGGTCAGTGGCAAATCAATTTGCCAACAATTTTTAAGAGTTTTATGGAGAAGTATACTAGATTTAAGAATTAAATCAATATTTCATCGCGTTCACCAGGATATGAAACGCTAAGGGGTTATTAAAAGAAAGCGAGAAGAACTTCGGGCTTCACACACTTAAAACTACCGATTTGTTTTCCATACTGCAATAAAATTCGATTCAAACCAGAACAGAAAATAAGATGTGCAAAAAAGACACAAACGTTGATTTGTCGTGATTGCGTTGGCAGTTTACCTTATTCGTCAGAAAATAGCGCATGTTGAATAACATGACAATAAATAGACAATAAATAGTTTTTTTTATAATTATCATCAAATTTTGAAACAATATAAATTTAGTTTGCATATTTAAATATCTACGTCACATTTTCACATCTAGCGTGAGAGTGATTTGTAACGACATGCATTTAATTAAACCAGAAAATAAAACAAACACAAGAAAGGTGCATAGCGTGCATTAAAGTTTTGTATCTCTGAATATTGTTATCACATTTATATATCGAACCAGATATGTTCTTAGAGACTACGAGAATCTCATTTAAGTTTTTATGGTGTATAATTTATGAACAATTTCATTCATTCCATCAAATGGATTAAATATAACTCTTAGTTGAAACAAAATTTAAAATTAAATATAAAACAATTGTAAAAAAATGTAAAAATATAGCGTTACAGGGTATCATAGAACCGTTGGACGTATAATATATCAAATTCAAATTCTTATATATGATATAAAACCAATTATTATTCCACCTCCGAACAATTAACTTCTCGTTTATGCGACAATCACGTATGATTAAGCTTAAAAACGGCCACATCTTTTGCATTTGATATTATTGTTTAATTAATTTTCAACCGCAAAATTAAAATAAAGGTCAGGCTATTATCACTCCTGCTTAAGTACATAAAAACTGACAGAAACTGTCAACACCGAAACAAGATGACATAATTTATATCATCTAACAATAATGGGAGAATATAAAACACTTACTTTTTAATAAATTGTGGTCGTGAAAATATTTTCTTATTAACTAGAAAGACATTTACGTGTAAACAAGAACAAACAAATTCAAACATAGCTTGAAACATCATAATTATTCGTTGTGTTCGGTGGCTTGTAAAGTTCCTTTTTTATCTATTTATATTGTGTACTAATTTAAAGTTCAAACTTACTAAATGTATTTGTGAAAACTCGGTCAATTTTGTGGCAATAAACTTGTCATACATGTACACCCTAATAAAATAGTAATAATCAAATAGAAGAGCGTTTGCTAAAATCTCTTTTTTTCAAATGAAAACAAAATAAACGGATTCTTATAAAACATATCTGTCTTGATTTATAATAATCATAATCTTGATTATTATATTTTCCTGTCTGTTAAAATAATTGTCCCCCACTCCATATAATTTTTATGCCACTTTCTTCTTGTTATCTCGTTAACACTACTCAGTATTCGGAATCTGATTTCGGTTTTAATTAACTTAAGCGTAGGCGTATTGTTTACATCGATGAAAAAGGGAACTTTGAAAGCCACCGAACACGACAATATGAAAATATTGACTGCTCGGTTTGATTTAACCTGTTCATGGGCAGTAATGGAAATGCATATTACTGCCCACGCCGCCTAGCCCCGGGTTGAGCGCAACTCAATATTTACACCAATAAACAGTACAATTTTGATCCATCCCAAACGATGGTATGCATGAGGCGGTGACATTGGAAACTTCAATGTGGTATTTTCAGATTAATACCATTCCATGTTCAGTGGCGTATGGTCCCCAGATAAAAATGCGTTTGCCCTGAACGAGAAAACAAAGGGCGGAAGTAAACAAAAAAAAATTGGCAAGGGATTTAAGGATATAAATCCTGCGCATAACAGACAACGCCAAAGGCTAAGTGTAAAAAGCAGGAAGTAAATCCATGGGATGATTGAACAATTTTATACTGGCTGGGATATTGAAACAACCCACCTACAAACTGGCCGAAATAGTTTTAAAAAAAAAGTAATTTTTAGAATTACTATTAACAAAATACATAAGTGTCGTGCTCAGCGACCTTCAAAGGACGTTACTGATAACAGCACTGATTAAATGTACCGGGAGACTTTTAAGATTAAAAGAATCATTAAACAATTGTTATTACAATCCCTTTATCAATACCAACTATGATTTGTATTGATTCTCTAAAACCGAAATACGCCATAACCTTTAAAGAATAGATGAAAATGAAACTTTTAAAAAAACACTTAACACGAAAATTAGAAAATAAATATGCAGTCTCGATTTTATTGAACTTGTTCATGAAGCGGTATTTGATTCAGAAATGCATATTATTGTCCACGCGCCTAGCCCCGGTTGAAAGCCACACACTATTTACACAGGTAAACAGAACCACGTTTGATTCATCCTAACTGATGGTGTGAATATTGTTTATATTAGCATTCGAAATTTAAATCTAATTGTCCAATACAAAATTCAATTATATTTTTGTTTTACATTTTTACAATCTAACAAATGTATAGATTTTATTTGAATCGTTTACATGTTTAAAGTACAGAAAATACTGCATGATTTTATGGAGTTAAAAAGACTTACCCTACAGTTGTTCTAACGTTGATTAGTGAATTTGAATTTCTTATCATTGTGTACATTGAAATAAAATCGAAATCATTAATTATATAAATCATATTGACACTTCCTTAAAATATCGTGCTAGAATAAACAATAATTGATACAACTGTAATCAATTTTTGTTGTGAACATTGTTAAGAATAACTATTTACGCAGTAAAGTCACCAATGTCTTCAAAATTAATTACCAAAGAAGCTTGTATTGTTTTGTACACAGTTTTATTTCAATTTTAATTTTAAATTTTTGAAATAAAATAACTAAAGGTTGGTAGGGGACTACTTGATGGGAGTCATTATTAAGTTAAATACCTCTGGTGATGATGGTGATGGTACAAAGTTTCCCCGTACATATAGTCAGTACTGTTATCAGTAAAATAACCCGTTACCGATGTCATGCAGTGATGGTTACGTATATCAGGCATATCCGATCAACCTTTTTGGGGGGTTGTCCCGGTTCAATTGGTTGCGTCGCAGGAATTGCATGGCTAGGCGCTGTCGCCGTGACGGTGCGGGTTTGCTCCTAGCTAGAGGAACTATCATTAGACAGACCACAGTGCTTTCCTTAGGTTGCGTGTATACTTTTTTATTTACTATATAATATGATAAGGCAAAAGAATAAGGTAAGACTTTTACATGTACAATAAAAGGATCGATCACTTATCTTAGAATTAGCTATCAAGCTTTGAAATAAGCCCGATTGTAATCATTAAAACTTTTGGCTTTCCAGGGAATGGATAGTTTTACCAATACATGAACCCTTGTCACAAATGGCGCCAAACGTGGGACCTGTTTAAACACCCCGAGATCACTCCACAAGTGAGTTTCTGTACTCAATTGAAATTCGAGGACGCATTCCAATCTGAAAAGGACGAATGTAACCCGGCTATGGTTTAGTTAGTACTGCACTTGTGCTATAAGGCCATAGATCTAGCTTTAATGGCCACGTGGTAGAGCGTCGGAGTGGCATGCGTGGGGTCCCGGGTTCAATTCTTGGTTCCGGCGTGATTTTTCAGAACCCTTGTTACACTGTGCTATTACATGTAACTTATTAATTTAATACAAAAGGAATTTTCAAATAGGCTTGGTTATTTTTATTGAATAAATATTGTAAAATTGTTACATGTGATTGTTATTCATTCATTGTATTATAAGAGTCAAACATACATGTAAAAGCTAAAATCTTAAAATATATTTGGTTATAAAAGAAACGTCTGTATGTAAACAACAGTTAATAAAATTTGAGCATTTATAAGAAAATAATCACAAGTAAAAATACATAAAAACTCGAACATTCATGTTTGTATGTCTAACACTAAATTTATATTAAGGAAATCATCTCATAATTTGTAAACTGGCAGTAGAACCATCACATTGCAATTATCTGTGAAACTAAAGTGATTTTGTCTGTTTGTGGTGCAAATGTCGGTTTGCTCAACGTTTAGAAAAAAAACTCATATCATAACAACGACATGTGCCACTAACAGTTTGCAATAAACAAATGATTTTAAGTTTTATCGCCCGATTTGTGTAAAACTGATAATTGACAAGACAAACATTTGAACCATCGTTAAATATTATTGGCCTGTTCGCAGTTTCACTTTGAACAGTAATGAAAATCATAACACTGACAATTGGAATGAAAGCGGAGCGGAAGCGGACCACAAATTGATGAGGGTATGACGGCAATCGGAGCGTAATCGATGTATATATAGAATGCAATCAAAACGGATCGGCATGAGCGTTTGGATTGCTATATGAATATGTACTGGTCGTAAAGTTTGACAATAACAAGAACATTTTCTCTGATCAAAGATAATAAAATAAAACTTTGATACAATAATTATCTCTTTTGAAATAAAGAAATATTCATATAAATATTTATGTATCATTTCTAAGCATAGAAAGTCGAATTTACTTCACTTCTTTAAAACGCTTACTACAATGAAGCATTCCCAAATGATCTGCATATTAAACATGTATTAGAGTCTATTTAAATCAAAACATAAACATAAATGGAGTTTGATCATGTTGATGTTATTAATGCACGGTTGTTCCTCTTCCCTTCTCTACAGAGGGTTGCTTTAAAATTTACATATACACGTAATACTCGAAAAAACAAAATACGAATAATAATAATGAACAAAAGAAACGGGGCGAAGTTTAAGATCGTATGGATAGCATAATAAGGATCGAAAGCGAAGTGGAATTCAATTGCAACTGGCATGTTATACAGTACGAGACGTATTAGGTGATTCGAGAGCGGACCGTAGTGGAATAATCACAGTTGTCGATTTCGTGATATTTCCGTATTGTGGATTCAAGCCCACGTCAAAATTTCGTTAATAATAGATTTGTTTTCATGTTTTATTGAATGTTTTTTTTTAAACTTTTATTTCTATTTCCAACATACATATATATATATGCACATACACAACATACCACAAACATAAAAATACATTAGTAAAACATCATTACTTAAATTGAATTGTCTTTTACTAAATATACCAACTTTAGGGAAAACAAGTCAACATTAATATAAATAATATAAATACATATAAAGCCACTGCATCATTGTCAAAAGTAATGCATAAACAAACTGACATTATAAATCATTACATGCAAATGTCAGAGAGCAAATTTATTTAAAAAGATAGATTATTTGTTTCTTTCAAGTAATGCAGTGCAACTGGAAGTTTTATAACAAAAAATTATAGTTTTGGTTGCTTTAAATTGCATTTTTGACTGTGGCTAATTTGAATGCAATGTTTATGACTAACTTTATGTTGGTAAGCTTGGAGAGAAAAAAAAGGAGAGAAAAAAATATATGATCAGGAACAAGGACACCTGATGGATGTTTTTATGTGAACCGGTTCCCTGGAGTTTTTTAACCATATTTGAACTAATAATTTAAGAAAGTTTTTGGAACCTTTCAACCACAACAAACACACACTCTCACACACAGCCAAAACAAAACCAAAAGAAAAACAAACAAACAACAAAACATCCTTAGACTAACCTGAGCAAAACTGTGGGAAGGGGAACACCACGCCTGTAAGGCCTCTATAGAAGAGCTGTGTACCGTTGCCATACTGTATCGAAGTAATTCATTTTAAATGTTTTTTGTGCATTGAACTTCTCAACTTTTATTAATGATGATATTTGTTTTTTAAAAACTTCAATCACAGGTGCAGACGATTTCATTTTACATTGATATATATGGTACTTGGCTGTTAACAAAGTTGAGTTCAAAGCTGTGCTATGTTTCTCTTTTATCCCGAACAAAATGTTGCTTTCTGTTAAATCTATTGTAAATGAGGGTATCTTAGAGAGAATCCATATTCTTATAATGTTCCAGAATTGTTTGACAATGTCACATTCCCAAAACAAGTGTTTATTGTTTCTGGAGCTCCTAGACAAAAAGTACATAAATTATCATTTCTTAAACCCATTTTTGCCCTTAGATAGTTTGAACCTAATATTCTATTATTTATTCTTACTTGTAACCATTGTAATTTGGGGTCCGTTGTAGTTTTAAAGGGGAGACTGTATACAAATTTCCAATTAATATTATTCATCAAGTTTAACTCCGATTCCCATTTTCTTCTTGAACTTGGAGAAACTTTATTGTTTGAAAGTGAGTCGTATATGTTTCTACATCCTTAAATATTTTTTGTAATTACTCTAATAATAAATGGCTGTATTGTGTTTTCCATTTTTTTGCTTTATGGGAAAAACTCAATGTTGCTAAAAAGATCTCAATGAATGTACCAGATTTTGATATTGCAAGAAATTTGTCTGTATCGAGTATTTTTCTTCAAAATCTATAAATTCTAGGAATCTACCATTGTTCCCCGTTAGGTCATTTATAAAAATAATTCAACAATAAGTTGAAGGTTTTTTGTTCTTTTCTAGAGTAATGTAGCTATTCCAGACATCATGCCAAAAAGGACTTTTAATAGAGTTTATTTATTTCTTAATAAATTCTGCTCCATGTTTACTAAAAACATCTATGAATGGGCATATTTCTTTAACTAAATAAAAGTATTTTGTTTCTTTTGTAAGCAGTCTCCTTATCCATGTGAGCTTTAGTGCACTAATAAAATTATCTATATTAACCATTCTTATCCCCCCATTTTCATAGTCTAGTGTAAGAACATTCCTTTTTATTTTGTCTGGAGTGCCATTCAATAAAAACTTGAAAAACAAATTTTGGATTAATTTTATTGTTTCACTTTGAGGGTTTGGTAAAGTTAATATTAAATGATTTAATTAGATAAAGCCAATGTTTTAATCACCACGTTTTTACCTAAAGGGGTTATTATCCTTTTTGACCAAATTGTTAACAAAGTCTAAATTTCTCTTAATTTTATTTCATAGTTAATCCTTGTCATTAGTTTAAGGACAGTTGAAAATATGATACCCAAAAGTCTAAAATTATCATTTACCCAGGTTAAACCTAGGTCTGGACATAATGTATCTCTTCTATTTTTTATTGAGCCTATCCAAACTGCTTTGGTTTTTTCCACATTAACATTTAGACCAGATATGGAAGCATAAAATTTTAAGACTTTCATAGTATTTAACAATGACTGTTCAGTACCATCTAATAATAATGTTGTGTCGTCTGCATACTGTGAAACTAAAAATTCAATATCGTTAATTTGTATTCCCCTAATAAGATTGTCTTTTTTTAACAAAAGAGACAGTATTTCTGCACATATAATAAATAGGTACGGAGACAGAGGGTCGCCTTGTCGACAAACACGATTTATATTGAACCAATCTGAGTGTTTTATTGAATGTTAGTGATGTGTCATGAAGTACTAAATAAATATTATAGTTGTGGTAATTTTGCTCTGTTCCATTCGACAATTATGAAACCTTTTTTATCAAGACTACCTTTGTGAAAGTTTCGCTATTATTGGTGGGGTGATCTTTATTTTAAGGTAGAAACTAGGCAAAACTGTGAAATTGAACATTTAATTTAATCGAATAGAGGTCTTATCAATGTGGTCTTTATTTAGGGGTGGTCTTTTGATGGTTTTGTTGTACATTTAACAGTTGAACAGTAAACTGTAATGACAGTGCAATAATGGAAAAGTAATGGAAGAATTACAGATGTGTTATGAAAATACACAAATTAACATAAATGATGTACAAATAATTGTACAAGTGATGGAATGTAAAGCACAACTAGTTTCTGTAGCTTTTGTGCTTTTTTCTTACTCTTTAAATGGATGCAATGAAAAACATAATCAATAACAGAAGCGATGACGGTGAAGACGAAGAGGAAAAATTATTTTTAGATGATAATGTAGTAGAATCAGATAAAGAAGCTTTTGACGAAGTTGTTTTTAATGTGGCTACCGATGTAGTTGAAATAGAGAAAGTATATTGTGAAGCAGTTGAAACTGCTGACGAGCTGTTGGAAACTTCTGTTGTTGTGTAAGGTGAAGTTTTTGTTACTGAGACTGAGGTGGAATTGACTTTCACCTGTGGTGTCGTGGATGTTTCATTGAAATTTGTTGACAATGATGTTGACAATGCTGTCGCACTTGTAACTGATGACGAGGTTGTTGTGAAATCGGAGTCTGTAACCGAAGTAGTGAGACTGACTGAAGATGAGACTGAGGTGGAATTGACTTTAATTTGTGGTGTCGTGGACGTTTCATTAAAATATGTTGACGATGATGTCGCGCTTGTAACTGATGGCGAGGTTGTTGTGAAATCGGAGTCTGTAACCGAAATAGTGAGACTGACTGAAGATGATTGAGAAGGGATGCCTTTGTCTTCAACAATCAGCTCATATGTTAAAGTTCCAAGTTTCAATGGTGTTTTATCGACAACAATAGCTGCTGATGTATTAGACTTTTGACGGACAACAATGCTCGAATTGCTGTCAGGTTGTAGCTTAAAGCTTAAATCATCATTGTCTATATCATATGCATATAAAGTCGTAATTTCAAAACCAACATAACTAGTATGTGATACAGAAACACTGAATGCCGAGGAGTTAAATTTTGGAGGATACATATTCCTTGGACCATAGATAAGAAGATATTCGAAGTGAATTTTTGTTGGTTCAACGTTTGTTTGCTGATTTGTTGGTTCAACGTTTGTTTGCTGATTTGAAATAATGTCAAGTAGGTGAAGGTAAAATTTGTCAAGAATATGAGTCGTTTGCCAAACGTTTTTATCAACAAACAGCGACCTTCCATCTTCAGCCTCTGCATACAACAGATATTCATTATCTGAAGGTTTCGAACTCGTGAATGTATTTTCAGTTCTACAATAGAACCATCTTGCCGGAAGCGTATTCACCGAAAGTCTTACATGCGTATATTTTTTGTTTGAAACTACATATGAAATTATGATATCTGTAAAATTCAAGTTGTTCACGTCCAAAACATCTGTTCCATTAGCACTGTTATAGAGCTTGTCGGGAATTACGTCCTGATCGACTTCGTCGTTGACAAGAAAGTCATCCAATTCGTCATCACGATCGGACTGAATTCTCACAAATTGAATAAGTTCGTGGTATCCTAATTTATCTATAAGTGATAACTGTGGATCTCCTAGCGGATTAATATTTTCAAAGTTTGCAGTGTAGTTGTAGAAAGTTCCGGCTAGTGATGACGTCATAAACCACCTGGCGGTTTTTGTTTCAAATGAATAAATGTCACCAAAGTTTACAGTCAATGAAGGCGTAATAGGGTCGTTTCCAAGTTGAGCATTAATTATTTTAAAGGCAACAAGTGAACCTTTTGTGTTTTCGACAATCTCAGGTTGTCCAGATGTTATTCGCAAAGCTCTGGTCACACCATAACCACTGTTCATCACCAATACTGCAAGGCTAAAAGGCACTATTGGTTCGATTTCTGGTGTAATTGGATCATCACCTCTGACGTATTTCTCATGAAAGTAGTGCACCACAAGACTGGGATTTGGTTTGACGGTTATGGTGTCGGGAAGTAAAGAAATTGAAAATTCGGATCCACCGACGCTGTATGACAGGCGACCTAAGTGTGGTAAAACAGTAAAATACTTAGGTTATTATTAGATATTTGTAATTCATTGAATAACTGGTTGTTGCTGAGCAAACTCGTCGTTATGACGAAGGTTCGGAATTTCCTTTAAAAATTAATCATTTTTAAAAATACAGTTTCGCTATTAAAAGGTGGAAATGTGCATATCAGGAATCGCCACATTCAGAAAAAAACAGCCTCCCCACACAGTCAAAAAGAAGAAAGGGAGAGAGCATGGTGAATCAAATGATCAGTTTCAAAAGAGACACGACTAACAATTAACAAAAAGGAAAATCCGAGGGGTTACCGCCTTCAAACGGTCAGTGGCAAATCATATTGCCACTGGGGGTTTAAACCAGGTTCTAAGGTGCATACGAGGGTTGTCCCAATAAATCATAGACTATTTGAATAAAAAGAAAACTACTGATCACATGTTTTTGCAAATTTCACAGTTAGTTAAGACATCATTTGGTTACTTGTAGACACAATATCAAAGAAAAATAGATTATCATAAAGAAATCTGAAACATTTTAACAAGACGACCTATCGACCAGCGGCGCACGTGACAACGTCATTACAATGCTCACACAGCATACCGTTACTCTTTCCTTAAGTAATCTTCAGCATGTTTGATACACTCGCGGTGTCTCATAACCAGACTATTAAAAATTAATGAAACACTCTGTTGGAAGACTTTTGTTGAAGGCCAAGCTTTCTGATCTCGTCGCAGATCTCAAATTTGCGACCTATGAGCCAGAAAGTTAACAACGTCTACCGTAGCGAGGTCTGGCGAGTACGGGGGATGACTGATTCCGGGTATTATTTCCGATTCAACATGCAAAAAATTTCTGTGACACTTTTTTATACCAACGCTCTAGATATGAGGATGCTTTTAAACTTGATTTTGTTCCTAAAGCGTGTCTTTTGGCGTCAATTAGCTTTTATCACAATACTGGATGATTAAAATGTGCGCAGGGGGTTCTTCAAACGTCACGATTTTAAAACGGCAATTTGTAATGTATTAACTGTTTTAAGTAAATCATTGAATTCCGAATCATGGCGCTTTTTGACGTGCGCCGCCGATCGCTATCACGGTTTAATAAAATGTGAGTATTTTTTTTATTTAAGTAGATTTTTCTTTGTAATTCAGCATACTTGTTACCAAATGATGTCTTAACTACCTGTGAAATTTGCTTAATGATATGTTTAGTAGTTTTCTTTTTATTCAAAAAGTCTACGATTTATTGGGACAACCCTCGTATGCCGTGTAGCAGTCATAGGTAATCACTACGTTAAAACGTTAGTATAGTCATCAATATATACTCAGCAAAAATAAAAATGTATGCATTTTCATATATTTAATTTTGCAAAATAAGAGAATGAAAATTCAAAATTCTTTCATTGAATCAATTTGCATTTCTGTATTCATTGCAAAGAAATAAAATGTTCTTAAAATGTACAGTCATACATTGTAACTGAATAATCTTTCCCCTTGGTATAATAAGGGGTTTTAAAGAAGTCAGTTGTAACAAATATTCAGATTTATTAAGTAGAATTCAATTGCTCTCGTTATTCTTGTCAATAAAATTGCAAAACATTCATAAATAAAACACCTAGTCCTTGATCAACAGAGCTATAAATTCCAATCTCTTCCATCTATCTCCCTTTTAACGGAAACAATAATTGTTTGGATTTCATTTATTAATTACTTTACTATGGGCAGATGATAATTGGATGCAAATAAACACAATTCCTCGAAACATTAGTTGTTGCCTTATAGCGCAGGTGCATATTAACTGGTCATTAAGATTTATTTGCAACGATTTGATAAAATATTTACAAAAAACAATTTTATACTCGTAGATGCATTACCAGAATATTCCCTGATTTAAAAATAGTTATTAACAGATAAAACAGATATTAATATGAAACAATATAATTTAAAAAAATCAAAGTAAAAGAAAACGACAAGAAGTTCTTTAAAATAAAGCTTCGTCATAACACAAAAATGTACAAAAAATAGTACATCTTGTAACTACCTCCAATATCATAAAGTTCATCGTCTTGCGGCGCAGCGTCTGAATAAGGAATGATTAGCCATTCTGCAGAGCCAGAAAGAGCCATGCCCAACCGTCCGAGACCGTCGACACCACTTATGCCAATCAACATGGGTAAACCTGCATTGAAACAAACAGTTTCAGATTTTTGACTCAAAACATTGCTTCTGCATACCGTTTATAAATAAGAACGAAATGCATGCAGGATGTTGTAATACAATCAAAATACAATCAGCGAGTATAAAATGACCATAAAGTAATCAGAAGTCAGTCACTAACAAGAACGCGCAAAAATGGTGCTTTTCTTTTTCTAATCATTTCACGGGCATACTTATGGGGAAAACTTTTGTTAAAATGTAAGAAAAAAAATACGCATTGTCTCTTTTTGCGTAGAATTGTTTTTGGTAGCATTCAGTTTTGTGAGCGTAAACGACAAATAAGCAATGCAGTACGAAGCGTTTAAAATGAAAAAGATACACGTTTTTTTTGTAAACACATATTTTTTGTTCACGAATTTTGAACAATTATATGAAATGTTTAAGAAATTAGAGAAAGTCTATTTTAGATTCTACTTTAGATTTTAATTTCAACTGTAGCTATTTAGTGTGACTTCAAAAACCTAACATTATGTTGACAAATTGAAAACGAGTTTTCAAATACGTGTTAACCTAGTATCTGTGTTCAAAAGAACAGTTCAACGTTTCTTTGTACTGTTAATATTTAGTGTACATGCAGTTAATAAGAACACTCATCTCATTTAAGCATATTCCTTCATAAACCTTTGGTCAACAAAATTATTATTATATTTTTCTGAAATTTATCTGCAATCTGTTATTGGCTAGTGAAAATGAGGAGGTTACGAAGAAATATACAACTAGATCAAGGCCCAAGATTATAAAAGTGAGATTGGAAAACAGACTCCGATTTTAACACCTGACTGGTTGAAAATGAGTTCAGTCTACAAACTGACCAAGCTAAAGATTTGTGACTGGTCTCCAATATTAGCTTTATGATCTTAAACACAGCTTGTTCTTAAATTTTTGTTTGTTTGTAATACTGCTGTTAAATATTTACACAAACACAGTTGCAAACTGTTTTGCAAATTAAATAAAACGGTCGATACTTAGCCTATAGAAAATTTGCTATTTAGCAGGTCCCCTGATCCGTATGTCTGTCGAATTTGTATTTCAACTTTTATATTCTCCAAGTCTGAGTTTTCGCCGTTTTCTATCTCTAGTCTCGCATTGAATGCATCTCTCGTAAGAACCAGTTCTTGAACGATCCTCACTCTAACTTTTGCGCAAACACCTTCATCTTTACTTCCACCCGAAGTCTGAGAAAATATTTAGTTTAATTGTTATTTTGTATAGAGTCTAAAATGGAACTCTTCGGAGTATTAAATGGCGGACAACACATTCATGTAAGTTAATTACCGGCAAGTTGTCTTCTGAGAAAAGCGTTTATAAACCGTGAGTTTTAATTTTCGTTTTAAAACCCTTTTTGTTCTTATTTTTAATATTACAAGACTTCTTCACTAAACGTGACCCCAAAAGCCAATTTAATACTAGACGGATAATTTGTCACTTATCTTACTATTTAAAGACGTATAAATCATATGAGTTTTTGGAAAAGGGTTTATATCACAATCAAGTTAATATAGCACTCTTGAGATCAGAATATTATATTTTACTCTTATGCAACCCTAACCACCCTCATATACTCTCAACAAGCGTATAATACTCATAATCACTTTCAAATAATAAATAATTGAAAATGTAAACTACCTCCGGCGTTTTATATGCGTTTGTTGCATAGTCAAATTCATCAAAGATGGAACTGAATCCTCTAGCGAAAGTGCTATTTTTATCCAATAGATATTGTTTAAAGTTCGGTGTTAATCTTGAAAAACTGATCACTCTGTTTGTATTCTCGAGTTCCGTAAGTGTTCCGTTTTCCCAAGCAGCAGCTGAAAATTATAACAAATTCTTCATTTTGTATTAACTTCGTAGCTGTGTAAATTTTGGTTTGCGCTCAACCCAGGTCTAGGTAGCAGATACAGATAAATGTGAATTTTCATTAGTTACTGTCCGTGAACAGGTTCAATCAAAGCAAGACTGCAATATTGTAATGATTCGTTGTGTACTGTTTCTTTTAAAGTTTCTTTCTAATGTATTTAAATATAACAGTAGCGTTGATTGTGCATTTGGCTGCTGTAAAAAGTCAACCCGTACATTAAAACAGTATTGTAATCAGCTACGCATTTTGAAGGCCGCTTTTGAAGCACGAAACGCTTATCTACACTTGCCAGAAGTTCAAAGTTCACACTTTTCAATTTTGAATATGTCAAAGAAAGCTTTGTTTCAAATGACAGGACATTGTGACACTATATTTACTTTAGTCAAGCAATAACTTTGTTTGTTTATTTTGTGTGTGTGTGTGTTTTTTTTAATCGTGCATTTAGTTAATTATTTTTTATCATCAAAAACGTAATACGGTATGCCCGATTTGCCCATGCAATATTCGAAACTGAACTTTTTGCAACAAAATGTTGACAGATTGATTGTCGTTCCATTATTTGTTCATGGGAATTAAATTTTAATAGTTGTATACCATTTTAATAATTCATTTGTTCGGATAGTAGTGTGGTAGCTGGAATAAAACATTTACCCACACTCTAATCCATTTATTGAAGTAACAATAGACTTCACTATAAATTTTTTCGCCTGTGAAACGTGATTTATCTTTAATAACAGCTTCACATTAATGGTTTCGATCTGATTTTTCGAGGTGTATTTTGCGTTCGGTGCTTTCAAAAGACTGCCATATAAAAGTTATGTAATTAACTGCAAAAGAAATACCTGTGTTGTTCCAGCGTTCAAGAAATCTGCTAATACTTGTTTGTGAGGCGTCGTTCTTTGATGCATTAAGAACTGTGAACGCTTCATTTCCGGATAGACGGGTACCAAGATCTGTATCGTCGCCTATACTTTTTTTGAAAGCCTGGTACCATGAATGATTTAAATTGTACCTGCATAACGTAAAAAGGGTTTATTACTTCGTGTTAAATCACGAATTACAATGTTTATAATTATTTAAAACTTACTTGTTTTAAATAGTTTTATAACCGTTTGGCAATGAAGATCAATATAACTTTCTGTCCATGAAGAGACTTAATCAAACCGAGTTTATATTTTTTAATCGGTGCTGTCATCAGTTACGTCCTTGAAAGTGGGGCACGATAGTATGACTGTGTTTTGTTTACAGTACTTCTAAAATTACTTTTAATATTTCGGCCAGTTTAAGGATGGATGGTTTCATTATCTCAGCTAAAATAGTTCCAAGGCGGTATTCCCAAAGGTTCCCTTTTTCGTTAGTTGTTTGTGGCGTCTTATTTGAATTGACATACTTAAAACAAACATGCTCTCTCTCTCTCTCTCTTCCTCTTTTTTTTGCTGCGTGGGGAGGCTGTGTTTTGTGAGTGTGGCGATTCTTTTTATGCATACTTTACTTTTTTGGGTATCGCTAAATCATCCCTAGCATATACTTCATTTTTTAAATTTTGCCTTCAGGGTTGTCTGTGATAGGCAGGATATATATTCTCAGATCCCCTATCAAAATTCTATTTTGTTTAGTTCCGACCTTTGTTTTCTCGTTTAGGACAAACAAATTCGTTTATTTTGGGACCAAACGCCGCAGAAGATAGAATGGTATTAATCTGAAAATACCGCATCAAAGGTTCCATGTTCACCGCCATATGCTTAACATCGTTTTTGATGGACCTAATTTGTACTGTTAATAGGTAAATTTATTGTGTTGCGCTCAACCCGTAGCTGGGCGGCGTGGGCAGTAATATGCATTTTCATTACTGACCTTAAACATACTCAATCAAACCGAGCATATATTTACGTAAATATCCATAAGCGTTCAACCCAGATTAAGGAGGCGTGGACTGAAATCCTAATTTCCTTTTACAGGCTGAATCAAACCACGCCAGCACTATTTTTGGAGTGACGTTGTCTCGACTATTGAGAAAAGAAAGTGAAGTATGCATATTAAAAAATAGCTACATTGAGGAGAAACAGCCTCTCCATACAGTCAAAACGTAGAGAAGAAAATACTGCATTGGTAATCAAATGAACAATTTCTAAATAGACATCGCAAATAATTAAAGAACACGAGAACTCACAATTTCTGTGAGAATGCTGCGTTTTCATTTTATTACTTTTCACGTTTTCGGCTGTGAAGGCGGCAGTTCATCAGAGTGTGGCAGTTCCGGATATGTAGAAAAGCTGTATTACAAGATTTTTTATATTTATATTTCAATTTTTATATGTACGTTAAAGATATATTAATGTTACTTTTCGATGTGTCGCTAAAAACTATTACATGTACCAGAAATTATTGATAGCATTTTATATAGAGAAAAAAATGTAAAATATGCATATCAGGAATTGCCACATTCAGAAAAAAACAGCCTCCGCACACAACCAAGAAGAAGAGAGAGAGAACATGTTTAATAAAATGATCAGTTTTTAAACAGACACCGCAAACAACTGAGAAATATCAAAGTATATAATGGTAAATATTATACATTGCTTCGTCGCCAAGAATCTCAGACATCATGGATAGGAAGTTGGACAATGGTTTTGCTGAAGCTAACATATTGTTAACCACTTCCGAGCTGATATCTCTCTTTTTTCGGTTGCCCATACAATTCTCCTGGACGTTTCCAAGACACCTGCAAATATATACCTTTTGAAGGTCATCATCGAAACGTTTGTTGTTTTTTTTCTTACAGCTTAGCAATATTTTGTCTCTGCTATAACCTATTGAATGCATCTCATCGAAAACTACCGACAATATCATAAAATATGAAGCTATGCCGTCGGTTGACCGCAAAAGAAGAAGAAATTTATAAGAAATAAAACCTTAAATCCCTAAATGTGCTACTAATAGTTTTCATCATATCTCAGCCAGACATAGTCTTGCGAATGAGGATGGTTTATGTTTAATTTTTTTGTTCTTAAATTGTTAAAGTTTTAGATATTCGATCACAACACAACCTCAAATGTGTGTTTTGATACAAGCACAAGTACGACAGCTGACAGAACCGTATCTGTAATATGGTCAAACCGGTGCAGATAAAGGTTCGTTTTGCTACGAGGCTCGGGCAGCTGGGCCACTAGGCTGAGTGGCCGCTTGATATCAGGCCACTATCCACTCAAAATGAGGTCGCTAGTCCATCCTGCTCAAGTCACTAGTCCGCTAGGTTAAGGCCGCTAGAACGTTAGTTTGTCAAGTCGCTAGGCCAACAACTTCGCAAAATTTTATTTTCCATAATATTATTCTAGAACATCTGTCAATCCTTAAAACAAAACTGTTTATTTCGGATTGTTCCCATGAATTACAAAGGAACAGTATCGCAATCGGCATGTTGCAGTTCGTCCCTCTTTCGCAAGTGAGAAATTAGAATTGAATAGAAATAGTTTCAGGTTAAAAATGTTTGAAACAACTATAATGAAATGTAATAAGCAATAGTTTATTCACGTGTATTTACATGATATATATATATATACATTTTTGTGTACATGATTTATATTTTGGTGCTTTGATGCGGCATTTTTTCCGCATTCTTATCTTTATTTTTCACTCTTCATTCTACACCAAAATGCTTAAGATAAACGTGATCAACATTTAGCATCAGTTATACGTACAGAAAATTATGAAGTTGACAATTTTTCCGATTTCGATCCGGTCAGCTTCCGATCTTAATGTCATCTATAACCGACTCCATTCCAGTTGCGTTCCAATTCGATTGCACTCCCTTTTTTATAATTCCGGACAATGCTTTAACCGTTTCTTCCGATCTTTTTGCTCCCTATTTTCATTGGTCATTACTTATCACGCATCTCGCGCTCAGTTAAAATTTCTGTGACATTTTTCTTATTTGCAATATGGTAACGTGTTTAATTTGATTGTTTATACTTTGCAGTATGGTTATTTGTTTAATGTTATTGTTTAAAAACCTTGGTTTCTAAGAAAGATAAGCAATCAGGTTAGGTCTAAAATGACGTCTTATTAAAATTTACGTCAGTTTAATTTACAGCGTTTATTACATTGCAGTTTTTAAATTATATCCGCGTTAAATTACACCTGATACAATCACGATAATTGAGATTCGTGTTCATTTTAGGTCTAAAGGAATTGAGCTGGTTTGGTAAAACAAGGCAGTAAATGCTATAGAACTGTATGCAACATCAAGCAGTTAATAAAAACTTTTCAGCACTAATTTCCGCTGTAGGAAGTCGCATTACAAGCAGAATATAACCTTGATGAGCTAAACATTATTTTCAGCGTAAATTTACTCTTAAATATTGCAGTTTTGAAAGACAACAAAACTATTGATATAGTTTCCTTTTTGATTTTAAACAGCTTTTATGGTTTTATATTCCATACTGGTCTATATTTTTGCGTACAAATTCGTTTATGAGTATTAAATACATTTCAAGCCTCAAGCGACGGTGGCAGGGTTGTAAGAGTTTATGAAGGTTTATGGGGAAATCTTTTCTTAAAAGAACCTAGAAGCTCGATTTGTTTCTTTTATCCCTGTCATCGTGTTCTTGCTGATTTTACTCCAGGTGCTCTGGTCTCGGAAAGATCATTGAGTACCCGCCCTTTGGCTTTGCAATGCTATTAAATTCTTATGTTTATATGTTTGTATGCTTTTGCATGCAACATTGTTGAGCTGATGGGTGGATTGGAGTTATTTCACCAAGACAATTTGTACTTGTTTTGTGATACGAGAACCTGTTGGGGCAAGTGTGAGGTTGGTGCACCCTAGAACCTGGTTTAAACCCCCAGTGGCAATTTGTTTTGCCACTGACCGTTCCAAGGCGGTATCCCCAAAGGTTCTCTTCTTCGTTAATTGTTTGTGGCGTCCTATTTGAATTGACATACTTATATAAAACATGCGCTCTCTCTTCCTCTCTTCTTTTTTGCTGCGTGGGGAGGCTGTGTTTTTTGAGTGTGGCGATTCCTGATATCCATATATTGCTTTTTTTCAATCTCAGTCTTAATTAAAAAAGAAAATTATCAAAATCTCAATAATGATAAAATGTTGTTCAATGAAACTTTGCACAAATGAATGGTACTAATGTTTCTTTATTTTGCATACAATAAGACACTTTAGAATAGTAAAGAAAACAAGCTAGACGTTAAAATTCCTTAAAATGCTATTTACACAAATTCACAAAAACCAAGCGATACAAAACATAATTTTAACATTCCCACGAGAGTGCAATGTTGCTGACAAGCAAATGTTGAGTACTTTGTAAAAAACGTCCAACTACTAAAAGAGAAATCAGTGATTGTCATCCGTTTACGCGACCAGGAAGTGACCAGGAAATTGAAGGTCAAACACACTTTTACTAATATCTCGAAAAGTTTACATATGTAAGGCACGAGGACACAAAACATTGTTGTCGGTATCATATTACTCATGTTATGGGTTGTTGATTTTTTGTGAATTTATATAAATAGAAGTTGATGGAATCTCGCTATTTTTCTTTAATGTTCTAACGTGTCTCACCATCTGCATTATAAAGATACATTAATAACATACATTTGTGCAAATTTTCATGTAACGGCATTTTGCCGTTATTGAGATTTTGATAATTTCCTTTTTATCAATGAACAGGATTGGGAGGATAGTGGTAAGCCCTTAAAACAAAGAGGTTTAAGAACTTAAATTTAATAATAATAATTATAATAATAACAATAATAATAATAATAATAATAATAATAATAATATGTGTGTGTGATAACAAACAAATCCTTTTTTCTTATATGTTTCCAATTTCATCTACATAAAGTCGTTAAATTAGTTTTCACTAGTGTCTGACACCAGAACATCTTTTTAAAATATTGTCAGAATTTTTTTCGTTAATAGTCCTAAAAAAGATCAATTTAAGCGATTCGGATCGCTACTATTTATAGACTATAAATAGAAGCGATTCGATCCGATCCGGTCCAAACGCGCCGGTGTTTTTGCTCCACACGCCCAGGCGATCCGTTTCGATTCCATAATTCCGTTTCCAATTCGACTGCGCTTCCATTGCGCTTCTTACGGGATCGGTTTGCGGCCCGCTCCCGATCCGCTTCCGATATGATTGTCAATTTTATGATTTTCAGAACTGACTTACTTAAACAGAAATAATGTGAACGATATGAGAAAGTACATGTAATCGTTGGGCGTGAAAAAGGATTCACGTTAAAGTACATGTATTGTTTTGTAAGTGTTTACTTCTTGCCTTTAAAATGTTTAATACTTTTTCACGTGAAAGGTATTAATTAAATTATTTACCCAACAGTCGAGTGCAGCTTTCCTAAGAAATTACCCATCAATCCGCAGGAAAAGGCGATGTCAAGAACATCTTTGGCAATCTTCATTGCATTTCCACCACTTTCCTAAATAACCAATAAGATTATGAAAATAAAATCCATGGCCGATGAGAACTGAAACTAATCAACTTGGTGGATCTGAACATCGCAAATCGTCGAATTCCATGATCATTATTAAAGAAAATTTTGTGTGGAATTAAATACATTTTGTTTTTATTGCCAACATGATCCGAGAGCATGTCTGATTTTATTTGTTCATGCGTCGCCGAAAGAACGTTTTCAAACTTGTTTTTCTTTGTAATAAAGACTACCTAATTTCCCGAAAATCAGGATACCGATTGACCCTGATTGTATTGAATAAAAAAATGCATTTATAAAATTCTTAAAGCGGTATAAGAAAACTTTACGATTAGAAAAGAACTGAAATATACAAAACTAATCTTCATAATCTAAGCCAAAAACTATCACCATTGATTGACAGAATTAATTTTACATGCATATTTGTTCAAAAAAGCCCTAAAGACCTGTTTGAGGCGGACAAAAAGATATTTAAAATCCAGATGATATCGCTTGTGTTTGAATTAATAATAATAAGTTATTATCTTCATTCTTGATGCTTTATTAGTAATTTCTTATGATATTTTTATACATGTAATTGCAAATGAAAAACAAATATCCGTGGTTATTACCTATTGTTCGTATATTTTCGTTGAAAGTTTTAGTCGATGTCCAAGTCGTGTAATTTGATGCCATACAAATTCAATAACACAACATGGCGAGGCAAAGATACGAGTGTATATTTCAAGAACCCAATATCTAAATTGGTTTTTCATTGCGTTTATTTCATAGTCCACTATATTACTATATTTTTTCTTTTTATTCGCTTTTAAGATGCACCTTGAAACTTGGCTGACTATCAAAAGAGCTAAATTGTTAAATATTACTACGTATGACAACAAAAAACAATACAAACAAAAAAACTTAGCAAGTGACTTACCAGGGTCCTGGCCTCTCCAAGTGTCATTTTTATTGTTAAACTTTACAATTCTTAATTAAGTGCTCAGTACCTCATTTAGTTACATATTTACCAATACGTTAATTTTATTGTATAACTATGAATATTATAATTACTCAATTACTCAAAATTCACTACTTCTTTATACACAAGGTTAATTTCACCTAAAACAAATAACATAAACTGTATGCATCACATATAAAATAATGTGCATTAATGTTGTTAATATTTTCCTACATGTTCAGTAATCCTCACTTCGAACGTATAAAATCAATGTTTTTTTTTAAACTCTAGGGCTTCTAAACGAACGCTATAAAAGTGAATTTCTCTTACCGCTATTTCATTACCACTCTCCACCAACGGCATAATACAACCGGCAATCGGATGAAATCCCAATGCACAATCTTTTATCAAAGACTTCGCGCAATCACAAGACAACGGGGTTGAAGGATTATACGTCAAAGACGATCCACTTCCTGTCTTTTCGTTGTTAACAGTATCTACAAAAGAGAAAAAATGTAATAATTTAAAGATAATGTGATGATAATCACAAGTTTATTAAGATGAATTGCTCTCTTTAATAACCGATCTTAAATAGACTTACAAGAAATGGCTCCACCACCACCACTTTCTCTTTCTCTTTCCTCATCATTGTTAACGCCACTGCCACTGCCACCGCCACCGCCATTGCCACCACCAACGTAACCGAAACCACCTCCACCAACACTGCCACCGCCTCCGCCAATCAATCCGCATGGAAGTGGCGGTTTTCCTGGATACTCCCGTGTAAGTGTGACATCAAGATACCGTGTCTGTTTCTCGCCGCAGACATAATCGTAAAGTACCGCTAATCCACAGGTTGCCATAGCCACTACATTGCGTTTAACCCGGGTTTTCAATTCAAATTTGATCGGAACAATTATTGATGTATTTGCTTCAACACCACCAATAAAATCAATTGTCTGAAATAAATATGATTTATTAAAATGAAATGGAAGTATCTACATTTACATCAAACTAATCAATAATAAGAACTAGGAGTTCTCCTTTTTCACATGAATACACTGTCTAAATTATTACTAATTAAAATGTCATTTATCGATCAACATGTCTTCAGTTTGTATTGCGTAAAGTATTTAAAGGGAATTGATGATATATTAAACTTAAACATTCTATCGCTGATCGGGATAACAGGCAGGACACATTTAACTTTTCTTACTCATATTAAATAATCAAGCAGTTACCGATTCGAATTTGAGGTATGGATGTCCTGTAGGCAAATTAAATCTTATATTGTCAGCTCTTATGAGTCCATAATTTGTTATGATAAACAAAATTGTGCCCGTTTCTTCCAGCTCCAAGGGTATTGTGTTAACTTTTGCAGGCTCTATGGTTACAACTGGCATTGGTACCTGATGAGTCAAAAACAAACTTTAAATTTTGAGAATAAGTATTAAGAGATATGGATATAGTTTTTACAGCCGCCACACGGCACACGCAACGCTACTGTGATTTTTAAATGGATGAACAACGATCTTTGAAAGTCACCAAATACGACCAATATTCAACGCTTTACAAATACTGTAACAGTGCTTTAATTTGCATCTGAAACCTTTCAACAACAGTTTTTTTCTACCGTTTAGTGATGCTTTTAATTTTTTTTTTATTTATGAGAACGTCTTATGTTTCGGAGTATTATTGGTTTACCCAATGTTCCTTTATACATAAAGGAAAAGTGCTCTTTAGAAAACGGTATGTTTTAACTTATAAGCTGAATTACTTGAAATTTTATACGGTATTACATCATGTCCGTTGAGTACTGGAGAAAGTCGAAACTAATCGGTACTTCAAGCAAACTTTCCCATAGCGATATTCATAGCTACCATTAATGTAAGCTGTGAAAATTAATGTCATAATTTTGAATGAAAAATATTTCAGTTTACAAATGAATAAGTTTTAACTTAAATGTTTCAACTATTGTTTTAATAATAGTTAAACAACTCATAAAATAATTATAATGTTGTTTTAACCTAAGATTAAGACATTAATAAGATGTTGTTATTTTTTCACAGAGGTCAATGTTATTTCTTTTTTCTTAATAATCGATAATTTTGAACATCAAAGTCTCGAACAGATTATTTGACTATTAAATTTTAAATTAGAAGTTTATGCTATCTTCAGAAGAAAAACACATCTTTAAAGTTCACTGGTGCAAATAAAAAGCACGATAGATACAGTAACTATACTTAGCCAAAATGAAATATTGACAAAAATAACATGGAAAACTCCTACATGTATTACGTAAATGATGCAAGTGGATGCAAATATCTGGAGGAATTTGATCACAAAATTTATATGTTTATCATGGCAGTTGTGGGTTCAGTATCTATCGGTTTTAAAAAAGAAACGTGGTTATTGATATTTTAGCGTTGGGTTTTGTTCTCTTTTAATTAAAAGGGAGGTTATTTGCAAACACGTATATTTCAGTTACTGTATTATTATTTTTCTTATTATTTTGCATCAGTGGTCCTTAATGAGGATGGTTTTCCTGCTGTACATGACATAAACTTCTAAATTTGTCAGTCTCGCAGGGCTAGGCGCTGTCGCCGTGACGGTGCGGGTTCGCTCCCAGCTAGAGACACTTTCGTTTCATATAATATGTTTGAGACTTTTATGTTAAAAATATTTTAAAAGTTTTCATTTTTGTTCAGTTTATATTGATTTTTGAAAATAACCACCGTTTTTATTTAAAGAAAGAACAAAATCCAACGTATTATTTTCCAAGACCACCTATGCTTTCTCATTTCTTTTTTAAACCTTTAAATACTGAACCGAAACCTTCCAAGAAAAACATATTGGTGATCAAATTTTTCCAGATATTTGCATTTGAAACCTCTAGTTTAAAATCTGTTCGGGTATTAAATTAATCATAAATAATTAATTAGTAATGTTTAATACTTCAAATAAATGTTTACATATGTTTCGAAAGTAGATTCCAATGAAATGATGTATTTATCCTCCACGGTTGTAGGTGTGACCGTCCAAGTGTACTTGACTGCTATCCTTTGGAGAAAGATGTCATGTTTCGTTTTTTCGGGTGTGACTAAAATCACAGCGCTATATGACGAATGTCCGTCCGCCTCACTATATAATGTATATTGGTCCTCAAAGACGTCTTCAAATATGACAATACCTGGCACAAATAAAGCATCATGACCGCAGGTTTTAACGTTGAACTTAAAAACGTTAATCGTCAAAGGTTAAGTCTTGTTGCTTTTTTAATAAAAAAATTACTAGTGGTGTAAGTCAGGGAGATCCAATAAAAGTAAATCAAATAATTTGGAGTGTGAACAACTTTTTTTAAAAATATAAATTGTGTCGAGATGACAAATAAAGGACTATAGGACATCTTAATAAAATAAATATCCTCTTTAAGGCATTTCCGAAATCAAGACCATCCTGACGATACGACGACTTTTTGAATATCCCTTTATACAGTTTTACACTATAATCCCGGCTGAAATTGCTGTGAATAATTATGTGAATAATTTAGGACAGTCAAAGTAAAGAAACATTCTTTTTGCATTACCTGTATATAACAAATATTTTCACAGGTACCTGTTTTATTTGTTGTGAACTTCGTCTCGGAATATCCGCGTCTTGGATTAACAAGTCGCACCTTCGCATTGCTGACTAGGGGAGATCCAGCAGCAAAATACGTATACTCATCTTTGACTGTAAACGTCACGTTAAACATCTGTATGGAAGCTATATAAAATGTATACGGCAATGGTGTAGACGTGTATTCAGAATTAATGTAAATTGTGCCTCTCATTTCACCTAGAGCTTCTGTCGAGGAGGTTGTTACTGCTAGTGAAATCTGTGCCGTTCCGCCTAATGCAATAGTTATTGGGGCGATTGCACTATCGTTGTTTTCACTTACGTTTGTGCCAACTGATGAAAATGAAACAAGAGAAAGTCTGTCGTCATTTGGTAGACTAACTTTTACGTTCTGTGCTTTCACTTCACCGGTGTTTGTTACCTTTATGTGCAAAAACTTCTGTGTCCCACGAACAATATATTCATTCAAACTCGAAGGACTACATAAAAGATTTGGTTTTTGAACAGATAAACTAATTCCAACTCTAATACGTGTGCTTGTCCCATCGTAAGAGGAGAATAACACGTCAAATGTGCCGGAAAGTGGTCTGGCGTTTCTTATGACGAGATCAAAGTTAACCACATCGGTGATATCCAGCGTTCGAAGAAAGAATGAGGCGTTATCATTTCCCCCGGATATCTTTATAAGTGCGTCTGGTAAACTGGAAATCTAAAATAAATATCAAACAAATGATTAGTTGGGGCGAGGTATATTACATATAATAAATGTCACCATACTCGTATGCGGACATGCTTTTTCACCGTATATTGTATAAACCGTTTAATTATTTTTATCCTTGTCTCATTACCTTGGGTATCACCCCAGAATCGACGTTCGCAATGGTGTTAAAAAAGAAGCTTATAAGCTAAATGTTTTGGGGTATATACATCTATACTCATTAGAATTTTTTTTCTGAAATACGATGTCTCACCTGGGAAGATATGTTTACCACAGGACGATCGCCGATGTTCATCAATGCTGACAAATTCTTAACAATGACGCTGCCGTCGTCTGAAATAATCTCCCAGACGCTTGCACTTGAAGGGTAACATTGTATGCCCAAAACAGACCAGGTCAAATTATTTCCAGTGTTTTCAGACGTTCCAGGATGCCTTGATTGCTGTTAGCAGGAAACGGTATTGTTATATAATCAGATAAATCAGGAAATGCCTTCAAACTCAGATACACATTGTGAAAAGTGATACTTCAAGTTTCTATTTAATCAATTGAAAGTTTTAATTTAAAACCAGTAACTGCGAAATTTACATGATAAAGGGAAAATAATATTGCTACATGTACAGACGGAAACTTACTTAATTTTAATATTTTTGTATTCTCTGTAAATGAGAAACATTTTACAAATATGTATACAAAGTGAAAATAAAAATCCTAATATGTATAGTACAATAATAAAATACCACTAAGAAACTCCCTGCATCATTTGGTCTAGGCAAATATCTTGTCTTGAAAGTGGCTGGCGGGGGCGAATCCGATAAAGCTTGAATCCTAGTTTCTTTTCCTGTTCGAATACTGGTGACTCTATAATGCACACAGCAGCAGTCTATAAAGTGGCATTTAATAACTGTTGCTCGTACAACTAGACGAAACATGACAGTCTCTCATTGCTCAGGAATATTGTTATTGTGTTTTTTGTTATGACATTTCCAGCCATTATAATACTCTTTCATGCTCAACTCAATTACGTGCACAGACTTAAAATAGAACATTAACAAGCTTTACAAATAAGAAATACCAAAATAACAGACTGCTCTTCAGCACTTATTGAGATCATTTATAGTTTAGTTATTTTATTTCTACTAGAATAAATAAATGTATCACATGTACAGTTTACAGCAATTGTTGGCAAAAAGGTCAGACCACAAGTCCGAGGATTAGGGTTAGAACTTGAGATTATTTATCTCATATTTTCAGTTTAAAATGTTTTATTTCATAAAACGAACAGCAATAAAGCCATCAAAGTTTCATAGTCAAATTGATGTCATCATCAAACAAGAGTTATAATCACCGGGAATGGTCTTTATTTTATATTCTATTAACAATATTTCAAGTGGTATTTGAAATCTTAGAACAACAAAATACACTGTTTGACTGCTGTGCAAACGTTGCCAAATGGCAGCTACTTTTGTGATTTACAATATAATGAACAGTCATATAAACTATTCAACAACAATTGCAAACGGTGCAAATATATAATGTCTTACATCACATCTATAGGAACGACTCTTGCAGAAACGTTGGTAGAGAAAACTATCGATCCATATATATCCACAGGCCGCGGTATCGGCAAAACATCTGGTCCTTCAAATCTTGTCAATTCAACCGTGTACGACAGGGGAACAAATAATGACCATGCGACGGTGTCTTGGCCAATAGCATTGCTTGCTCTAACTTCAATTTGATAAGCTGATGCACTTGCAAAGACATTTTTCCAAGTGACCAATCCTGTTCTTTCATCTACTGTTAGACTATTCGGCCCTTTCATAATACTCCATCGGACTGGTTGGGCTCCCTATGAAAAGGTAATATTATGTACATAGGGAAAACATCTATTATAATATTAAGTTTTTACAATATCGATATTTGTTTTATAATTCAGATTATGATTTGAAAGTGAATTAATTTATTGAATTTTCTTAAAACTGTACATACTTAAACATTGTGTTTAACAAAATCTTCTTAATAAAATTAAGATAATTAATAGCGTAGCCCCGAGTGATATATATCTACGCAGCGGAACGACAATTCTAACACGACATATCTGACTGGATAAGCGAAATAATCATAACTCGATTTTAGCGCGTTGTAATAAAAGCGAATGTGTTATAAGGTCGGCAGTTAGTGTTTACTCCCTAAACAACTCCATAATTCAAAAACTAATAATAATTGAAAGATTGAATAACAAACTTGAATGCATGTCCATCCAACCGCGCATCCAGCACTCTCCAGTCGTCGTTCGAAACGTATTTGTCATTTTAATCGTTTAATACTGCACCAGGAAATAACATGTAAACAACGGAAATGAGGTGACGTCGTTAAAATGGCGCGTTAACGTCACCTTAACGTTGCCACAAAGTAGCGGAAAATAATTATAGTATTTTATATAAATATAAAAAAATAAATTTAGGAATAGCCGTGCCCATGCACGGTGAATTATCGTCTAATAATTCAAGCAAATTCAATGGGAAAAACGTCAAGTCGTGTTATAATACTATAAAAATTATAAATATTGCGATATAACTACAGGGTTAAGTATCTAAATTTTGTGGAACATTAACTAAAGCATAACTGTGAATATAAATTGTTCAAATTATACGTTCGATGAACCTGATTTAAAGAGAGCTGCAAAGTATAATTAGCTGATTCGGTAACGGTTTGTTCTGGAACTGGGTCAGTTATTTCCGGCGCTAATAATTCAGTGTTGCAGTTATCTCCCGTCCAAGGAGAAAAGCAAGAACAGCCACCAAACAAGCAATGTCCACGTTTTGGAGAGAAACTCTGTCCACAGGCTCCCGGGGGACATGTTGCATAGTAGAAGTACGTCAACTAAAACAATAATTTTGTTTGTTAAACTGCAAACGTTCTGAACTTGGCTTAAATCGTATCGTAAAAATGATTAGAATTATAATGACAGTGACTGCCTTTAAATAAAAAAATACATTATGTGTTCAATTTATTTAAGGGCAAGTTTCAATTAGAAGCATGCAACTGTAAGTCTTTAACATATACATGTAGCTTTTTCTCAATTAAAGTAACTTAAGCACAAAACGAAACGGAGTATTTAAACTGTAGTTGTAATCGTAACTAAACGGGTCAAGAAAAAAAGCAGTGTCGTCTGCTTATAATTTACTGTATGACGTCATTTTTAAGATTAACGTCAGCTGTTCGAAAACACCAATCCCGAATTCCGCTGCAAATAAACAAAGTAAACGTACCTTGTCATTCGTAAAAGTATATCCGTCGGGAGAAATTTCGAGTACCACTAGCCCTTCAAGTTGCGGAGGTGCTGTGCAAACAACGTGTTCTTTTGCCAACCAAAGCCCATACGAAATAGAGTTCCCAAATTTACATAAATAAACATTGTTGGATGTCTGGTGAAAATTATGTCCCAATACATGAACCGAATTGTTGCCTTTGTCCGAACCTTCATTTGGCATCACTTGTAGCACTTTGATTAGCGGCAAGCAGTTTGGTCCGTAAAATGTCACGCTGCATTTGTCGCACAAGTTGCCTGACCAATTGTTGCTATCGCAGATGCAAGTTCCTGAAACATATCAAGCGTTTGGAATAGATAACAACAACAGGCAGTACACTTGTAAGATAAAAAGAAATTAATGTTGCAGGATAAATTTAATTGAAATCCAACACTACATACATGTAGTGACATAAAGCTAAACTGGTGTAACGTTGTAAACCGACAGGGTAGAAATGTGACCCATGGTCATTATTTAATATAGAATAGTGACTTCCCGGTTTTAATACATTGAACGGGGTCATAATATTATGACCCTCACTCGTAGAAAAATAGCCCTCACATGAAATAGTGAGCCCCTATGTAACGAATATTTCATAATAACGCTTACCCTAACTAACCTAAAGGTACATTAACAACATAATTATCCACAGCAATAGGCATCGGGCGAGATGATGGTCATGACACCAGTCTATGTGTACGTTCGAGCCTTCCGATCAACATTTGCTGAATACTGACTCTTTGGTATTATATTATGACCGGGGAGGGGTTATAATATTATGACTACCCACATGTAGAAAATTCGTTATCGTTTTTTTTTCTAAATGATGATCTCCATTTCTTTCATGAAAACATGACCAAAATCATTTAAGATGACTTATGAAATAAAAACACACATTCTTAACATCGGTTCTCTCTATTTATATTGTAACCTTAAAACGACTAAGGTATATTTTATATTATGGTAATACTTCTTTTTAAGTATAATAATGATAATAAAAATGCAAACTATTTTAATTCAATTTTTAATAGAAACATATGTTTTTTTTAGTCAAATTTAAGTTATACTGCTGTTGTGTCAGATGTAAACGCAGCAGCAGCGACAGCATCAGAATCAACAACAGCAAACAGTGAAATATGCATATCAAGAATGGCCACATCCAGCAGACACAGCCTCCCCACACAGCCAAAAGGTAGAGAGGAAATTAGAGCAATGCTTTACAATTAGTTTCATAATGGACGCCACAAACAAATAACAAAAGTGAGAACCCGAGGGGTAAACGGTCAGTGGCAAAATAATAACCAGGTTCTAAGGTGCACCAACCTCGCACTTTCCCCAACAGGTTCTCGTATCACAAACAAGTACAAGTTGTTTGGTGAAATAACTCCAACCCACCCACCGGCTCAAAAATGTTGCATGCAAAAGCACACAAACATACAAAACATAAGAAGCTAATAGTATTGCAAAGCCAAAGGGCGGGTACTCAATGACCTTACCGAGACCAGGGCTCCTGGAGTAAAATCAGCAAAAGCACGATGACAGGGATAAAAGAAACATATCGAGCTTCTAAGTTCTTTTAAGAAAAGATTTCCCCATAAACCTTCATAAACTCTTAAACCCCTGCCACTGTCGTGCAACCAAAGAGGTAAGCATAATGATCAACTGTAGATTGGTAAATCACCAGGCCTGCAGAGCGCTGTAAAATATCATGTTGGTAACCTTTATTTTTAAATTTACAGATGGTTTTTACGAATAACCGGGAGAAATTAACATTGCCTTTTATCTTTTTAAGTTTATAAATGAAATCTCCAGAAAAAAACGGCTGTGAAATACCTTGTAATAAGGGATGTCAGTATGTCATATTGTTCTTGACAGATTTCGTCAATACTACAACAAGAACAACAACAACAACTACTACTACTACTACTACTACTACTACTACTACTACTACTACTACCACTACTACTACCACTATCACTACTACTACTACTTCTACTACTACTACTACTACTACTACTACTACTACTACCACTACTAATAATAATAATGATAATAATAATGATAATAATAATAATAATAATAATGAAAGTCGTTTGCGAATCAGACCTGACTGTAGGTCACATTGACCATGCTGGCAGCCTGGACACGGCCGACATTCACTTCCCCAGTGTAAGGGGGCACAACTACTACAATTCGACCCGGTAAACTTAGACGCGCAAGTACAAACATCGGGTCGTACACAAATCCCATGTTTACTGCAATTGTTGACATTTCTGGAATAAAATTCATGTCCTCCATCTTATAAGACAGAAACAACAAAACAAAACATGAATCAAATAGGCATAACTTTGATTGCATTCGAAAAGGAAGGTTTTTATCAAATACAGAGATAAGACAAACGATAAAAAATGCCATTTTCTCTTGTATAACTAAGTTAGCTGGCAGATAACATGAAAGATGCCGTGGAAAAAATGTGCATTTCGGCTAACAAAGTAAAATTCCCCATACTTTAAAGTAAGGCGTATAATTAAATTGATAAAATGGGACAGTTAAGAACACAATTTTGTATAAGTACTAAAACCTCATTTTTTGCTAGTATTAATTTTAGGAACATATATTGTAGAACGTACTTGCAAGAGGCAACTATGCAGAGTGACCCGCTCCACCCATCAAAGCATTCACACTTGTTTGGTCCCACACACTTTCCGTTACCATAACAGCCACTTACACCGGCGCAGTCGTATTCCAAGCATAATGCCCCACTCCATCCTATACAAATCATAGCAACGGAACAATGTTGTTCAATCATGATGCAATATTTTATGCTAAATCCATAATCCTTATTTGAGCTCATATTGTTTTGTTATGAAATTATTTCAATATAATTATTAAAAAAAAAAAGATGAAAAACAAAAAATTGACCATATCAACATCTGAAACTTAGCAACATAAGTATCTCCCCGTCATTTTATGTAATTTTGAAATGTAATAAGATAACGAAAAAACGTTTAGGTCGCTGAAGGAAACCAATAAGAATTAAATAAAATATTGCAAATACAGTTATTGAGCAATCAAAACCGATTCACCTTAAACGCGTTTTCTATGCTGAAGTATGAGTGAACATGCTCCATTCGATATAATATTATGTCTAAACACACTGCTTAAGATATTTTATAAAGGAAAGTCGAAATTCTGTCTTTGAATTCTATTTATTATATAATTACGATGTATAGTGCTAATCCTTATAATCAAAATGTGACAGGAAAAGTAAGCAACAGAAACGCAAAGTTATAATTATGAGACAACAGTCTCAAGCACAATTTAAGTAAAACTAGCCTGAATTGCATCGGCATCGGTTGGGACTGACGCATTCACCATGCAAACTGCAGTTATTCACTCCGCTGCAGTCAACCATCCTTTCGGTTAAAACAGGCGTCACGTTGAAGAATATGAAACTTGAGTCTCTTCTTTGATCATATATTCGGTTGTACACTTCATTGACATCAGAGCTCCTCCACCAGTTGTTTGTCACGTTTACAAAGTGAGAGCCTGCGGAAAACAATGAAACTTTAAACCTGCAGGTTACAAAATATTACTACCATAATCTGGGCATATTATTCAATGAGGTATTGACAGCAAATATTTGCATATAGGTTGTTCTTTGAAATGTGTTAATGCCTGACAAATTACATTGGGCAAGGTTACTCGTACTTGCGGTTAACCATTTCCGACTTACACATTGTACAAGCTCTTTATCCAAACTAACATATAACAAATAATCTAAGTTACCAACTTTGGTCCTTATGCAAAAAAGTCATCGTCATGGATAATCCATTTTTAAGTCTTAATTTACAATTTCCTTTGGAACCTCTCATTGTAAAGTCTATAATAAGCAATAACAACACATTTATGTAGGTATTCTTTTAAGTCAAGGCTCTTTTTTGCTCATTTCAGACCACAATAAGGCCATATTCTTTATCCCAGAAAGTGCACTATGTATTTTTGCCAATCAGAATGAAGTAAAATCAACGTTTTTAAAAACTATTAACAAGATCTCTCAAAACAAAACGAAGCATGATATAAATATATCAAGATTTCACAATTTAATGGGGCATCGTCCTCTCAACCAAAATCTGAAAAGAAAACACTGGACTTATATCTAAATAGCAAGTGTGTAAGCACTAGATAAAGTTATATGAAATATGATCACTAACACATTGATGAAGAAAATTTCATCCTGGGGAATCATCAATGTTCAAAACGAGCAATGATGCAGTTTTAACTAAGAGTTACATGAACACCAATCAAGCATTATCATACCTTTAAGAATAGTGTAAACATCGAAATAGGTCAATGGGTTGTCGAAAATATTTTTCGAAATGTTGAAGCGCCAAGCATCCACCAGAACTCCTCCATTTGTGGCCTTGTTAGATATTATCTGATTGTAGGTAAATGTACCGTCAATTAAATTGTCCCATGAATTCGTCTTTAAATGAACGATACAGTTACTGGTGATGTTCTGTACAACATTTGTAGAAATGTCAAAATATCGTCTTCTTTCAATCCCGTTACCGTTTGCGTACGCAAAGATATAGCACGCGCTTTCTGCGATGCAATTAGCATTTGAAAGCACATTGTCCTTAAACGTTAAGTTAGCACTGTTCCATGTTTCTAAATATATGCCACAGGAGCTATGAAACGTATTAAGGTCGATAATTACAGTTCCATAGTTATTTGAACACCAATTGCTCTTAAAAGCAGGAAAAGACATATATAAAGCATTTGTCTTGACATTAGTAAACTGGTTTCTGGATATTTTGATACTATTTTCTTGATAACAATTGTGGGATTGTAACAACATTCCTTTTTTACTTTCCGTAAAGATACAATGTTCAATAATAATACCGCCTGAATGATTAATGTCCGAAAAGCCGACACTTATTGCCTCCTGTGTACTGTTAGTGACGTTGCATAAACGCATCTCAAATGTTCCTTGAGAGGCTGTTAAACTTACACCAGTGGAGACATTGTAAAAAGCTGCGTTTAAAATAGATGTATTACCAGATCCTTTCAGAAAAAGTCCATTTTTGAAGCAATTGGCAAATTTAGACATTTCAAAATCATATACTTTCGTTTGGAAATCTTGATAGATTGTCAAACAATTGTCCATCGAATTTATAATGTCACTCTTTCGAACTTCAAGATGCGGAGAATATGCAACCAATCCATAGGTTGTGTTGGATATTTTTGTGTTGTAAATTGATGATTTGTCTGTAAGGAGACAACAGCATAATTTCACAATCCATAATCAAACACCTTTCACATTTGCTTAAATTTGTAATTTCAATGGTCCATTGCTACATGTAAATTATCTTATTATAACTCGCTAATGGACCAAAATAGTTCAATTATTTCAATCTATAAAAAATATTGGAAAGGTATTAATGAACATCGGATTTTTAGAAAAAGGCTACCATTTTGTGTAGAGTTGATCACGAGTCCAAACCACTTGGCATCTGCAGAATTCTCAAATCGCACTGGTTCTGATCCCAAAAAGGTTTTTAAAGAACCTGAAAATAGATTACATCATAAACTGGAAATAGGACTTTTTTAAAAGAACATATTTAAACGGCTTAACGACTCTAAGATAAACATGTACCTTATGATATAAGTAGGCTTCTACCTTAAGAATAAACATCTGTCATGCATTTAAATTCCATGGTCAGGGTGTCGGCGAGTTTAAACGCTGAATTCTATCAGACTGTAGCTGTCAATATATAGGGATTTTTTTCGATACAGACGCAATACGGGATTTCTGGTCAATTTCACACTTTGATTGTTTTACTGGTTCGGGATGAGATAACAGATAACAGTACATTGTAGTATAGTCCATATCTTGAAACATGAAGTAATTAAAAATAAACCAACTAAACAAAACTAGGAAATCATATTTAATGATAAAAACATATTATGACTCTATTTAAAATGATCACTCTTTAATTTCGAATTTTCGAACGCTTTTTCAATAAATAAAAAGAAATAGTTTTATATAGGTTATATCCATTTTAAATATTGTATTGTTATCAAAAATTTGAAATTAAAGAGTGAACATTTGAATAGGAAGTTCTTACTGACTTCCGTTTTGGAAAAAAAATTTTCATTGTAAATATATAATATATTTGAAATAATAAATAAAATTTTCTTAGCCTGATATTAAGATTTAAAAAAACAAGCCGATTAATTGGAAATGCCAACCGTTGTTTTTGTGGATGTTGGTTGT
Organism: Corbicula japonica; assembly: GCA_038501625.1. NCBI lineage: Eukaryota > Metazoa > Mollusca > Bivalvia > Venerida > Cyrenidae > Corbicula > Corbicula japonica. The sequence continues at coordinate 295,760 of JAZAYU010000402.1, read as the reverse complement.
TTTTACAGCAAAAAGAAGGTTAAAAGTAAGAATGTGAGCGAGATGATGTCGTTTTTGAAAACGATCATAGTATAAAATATGTTACATTTCCTTTAGACTTCATGGCTGTGTGGGGAGGCTGTGTTTTCTAAATGTGACTATTCCTGATAATCATATTTCACATTTGTCATGCGTGTTAGTGTTTAAGGTGATTTAGCAAACAGTTTTCTCTTTCTTTTATCTTCACACAGGTCAGTGGTTGGCCTCGATGCGAGAAAGGTTAATGTCTACAGTTGAAATTTTCCAAGGCTGGTGATCGATATAACTTTCAAGTTTTCCAGTCGTATCTGTGCAGGATCATACACTTAGTCTCGGTCAACTTTGTCTCTTCAACATACTTTGTTCTCTTAATTTTGCAGGTCATGTAATAAATCGCAGGGCTTGTTCTAAAATTTGCCATCCCCTTAATGTATGACCGAGTCTTATTTGAAGAGCACTTTTGGAGTGATAGTGGCGCTTATTTGCCATCTAGAAAAGTCGGACGGAGCTGTCTAATCATCACTCATAGTCACAGTTGAATGCCTAAGTTTTCTTTCAGATCAGATTATCTCAGAGACTTTTTGGGTCTTCCATAGAATGTGAGTGAGTTTCTTGGGGATATTCTGGTGAATATGCGTGGACGAATGTTTGTTACTTTTAGTTCGAATGTTTGACATGTTTAGGTGGAATGTGGCAACATCCGACAATCTTCTTTTTATAGGTTTGTTAGTTATATTTTACTTTAGCAGTTCGTCTCTTTCTATATATTACCTTGAACGTAAACCCCTCTATTTGCAGCGAACTTGAAAACGACACCACTCGCTATTGAAACTGAGACATCTCGTCTGCAAAGAAATTAGGATCAGTTGTTTAAAAATGTTCCTCAAGCTTTTAATTTTTTTAGGCTGAGAAGTATCGTCTAGCACTTTTTCAAAAAATGAAACGGACTCAATAGTCAAATGAGGCCATCTACTGAAAAGTGTAATAGTAATTTGAAGTTTCAAGACTCTAGATTAATGCCTGTTAAAATATTTAACGGAAAACAATTTAAATTCCACGGTCCCTATGACCTTAAACTTTGACAGGGTGATCCCAACAATAAAAGAGGCCAAAAAAGTAATGAAATTCTACGAAACTGTAGAGTTTGTAGACTCTGAATTAAAAGGTTATAAACCTACAGAGGGGAAGCGTATTCAAATTATCCCGTTAAGTTTGAACACTTCGGGTAAAAAAGTTCGTCATCCTTGAGTTGAAATGGATTTAACCGTGAGGGTCCAGGTAACCATGACCTTTGCCTAATGAACCCAAAACATGAGCAGTAAACCTTGACCTTTAATGAAACTACGATATTTGAAGTCTCTTGGTAAAAAAGGTCTTCAAATATTGAGCAGACATTGATTCTATCTTCAATGGCCTTGAAATCTTGATCTTTCACACAGTGACACCAAAACGTCCAACCAATCTTTGAAGTTTGAAGACTCTTGATTAAAAGGAACTACTGTTATTAAGCAAACTGTGTCAGACAGACGGACGACTAGGCCTACCACATGTAGAGGTAGTTTTGGAGGAGAAATAAAATCCCTATAAATGGAATGCGTTTTCTTTTCTCTATAGAATATTTCAGTTTATATACGAACTTTAAGCTTGTCAATAAGCAATGACATGGAACATAGGTTATAAATAAAAAGGTGAAAAAAGTAGAAATCTTAAAAGGTTTTGCATATAAAAAGTATAATTGTCGTCTAATTTTTTACTAACACTGAACAGGCTTAATTTTACGCACCTGATCAATATAGACCTCCCTATTAGTAATTCCCAAGGAAACAATGAACTTGTAATGTGAAGATCCTGTGATATTTCACCACCATACACACCGGAAACATTGAAAGCACTTTGAGAAAGCGTCGTCAAACCTTCATCTTCGTAATAAGGTAAATATGAAATAAATGACATTTCCATATGTTTTTGAAAATCGCACACTCGTTCTACAATTTGCTGTAAAGCATTAGTTCCCCAGTAAGTATGTGTAGCGTTGATATTGAAAGATAAATCGAACTTGGGAGCCTTGATTATGCATTCTGTAGGATATCTACTTTTGAAAATATTTAATTTCAAAGAGCATTGTAACGGCATGGTGTTCGAGATATCTATCAAAGTGCTACTTATATTGTTATCCAGAAACCTATTGTCTTGTATATTAAAAGTACTGTAATCAGATTCTGTGTAAGCTAAGAGGACGCAAGTATCGGCCGTATTGTTCTTTACACGATTATTCCGCATGCTGAAGTCACTGTTTGTCCCCAGATAGAATTCCAGCAGTTTGTCAGTTTGCATGTTCTCAATTTGCGTGTTGTTTTCTACGATGTTTGTATTCATATCAAATGAGAGGTACATCTTATTGTTAGGAATTTTTGTTAAAACCAATGTACGGTTTCCTCCAGAGAAAACATTTCCTTCGATGATGACCTTGGTGCTTCCTCTATTGAGATAATAATGATAATAATAATTATCATAAAACTCGAAACGTATGCCATTGGCAATATTATCAATGAACTTAGAATCCTTTATTAGCACAGTAGTATTTTTTTCGAAGCTGGTTTGTCTACGAAGGACGATATACTCCCGTGTTGACCAGTAGTTCCAGTATGTTCTATATCCATATTTGTGGTTCATGATTATACTTGACTGAATCACGATTCCTTTGGTCAGATCTGCTAAAATAGCCCTTTCTAAATTGTTAGATATAATAGAGTGATTAATTGACATTGAACTATTTTCATAAGATCGAAATTTCACGCCTATTTTTCCATTGTTTTTAATTGAACAATTTGTTATTTCAACCTTGACATTACTTTCGATTTCGATACCATGAAGAGTATTTTGATCTACCGCACATTGTGATATGTGAACTGTCACTTCCGTTGTATTAAAATCGCTTGAATCAATTCCTCTTCTTGCTGTTGCTGTTCCAGATATGTAAATACCGTTTGCAGAATTGTTTGCTGAAAATAGCTGCGAAAGATTTAATGAGTTGTCAACCCCAGTCACGTCTATTGTAAATCCCGATGCTTTTGAATTAATACTTGTAACATTGTGCATATCAAGGAAACGTCCTGGTATGTTTAATCCTAACATTGTGCCGTCCAGTATAAGATATCGGAGAATTGTCTCTGAAAAAAACAAATCGAACTGAATAGTCCATAATACAAGTATCACTTCCCCATACACAGCATAGATTTGTATAAAATTACTGTAGTTATTGCTCTGTAAATCTCCTCTTTCGGCTCAAGCTCCAATCAAACCATTACCGCAGTGTAAAGACAGTCGTTTTGAATTTTTTCTGAGTATAATGTTTGGAAACTCTTAGACTATTTCAAATACGTGTCTGTTATTGACATTTATGATAATTATGAAAATATAGTTTTTAAACTGCAGTAATAGAACTTGTAGTTGAAAAAAGAATCTAAATGAATAGATTTTTGCTAAAATTGTAATTTATTATGGTTTTATCAAAAGTAAAATGTATTAGATGAACACTAATCTGAAACGTGTTTCAAATTATACAGAACCACGCAGGCACCCACACTCACACGCGTCCACACACGCATGCAAATACCTTCTCACATACATAAAAAATGTAGAGGCCAGAAAATTTCGACACATTAAAACAGACCTTATGAGGTTGATTATTCTAAAATGATTGTAATACTTACAAAGATATTCAACTAAATATACATTTTAATTTTACCTGGGCTTGTATCGATGACAATGCCTCTCCATGATAAACCTGAAACTTCCGGATACATCTTGACTTGACGCTCTTCTGACCCCAGAACCTGTATCTTACCTGCATTGTAACAAAACATTGTGAACTCATTTAAACTTAGCAGAAAAAATATAGCTGTCGCAAAAATACCAAGATTTATGGGCCGTTTACATTTAACATAAAACATTTCTCGATACAAAAAGCATATGAATTTCGCTCTAACGTAAAAATGCAGTTCAATAATTTTGAACAAATAAATGTTATTAATGTACATTTATTCATGCAAGTATTAAGAAAAGAAAGAGCAGTACGGAAAAATAGATTGATCTTAATATGACCTTAAATTTGTTTTTACATTCATAAATGGCAGGGATTTGTGCCAATCCAATTCAATAAGAATTGAATATATCAAACAGTTGTAACTTGCTTATTTGTAAGGCGATTTCGATAACACTATTTTGATGCAAAGATTACACACCTTTGGCATGACATTATATGACGTTTGATTAGAAATCTAATGAAAGTGTGCCCTGGAAGGTGAAAATAAGATTTGCTTTTGAATGGACCACGAGACCTTGTTCTTGACAAGATGAATAATTCAAATAGATGAAAAGGGAACTTTGAAAGCCGACGAACACGACAAATATGAAAATATTGCAGGCTCGGTTTGATTGAGCCTGTTCATGGGCAGTAATGGAAATGCATATTACTGCCCATGCTGCCTAGCCCCGGGTTGAGCGCAACTCAGTAATTACACCAATAAACAGTACAATTTTTATCCATCCCAAACGATGGAATGCATATGGCGGTGAACATGGAACCTTCAATGCGGCATTTTCAGATTAATACCACTCCATTTTCAGCGGCGTATGGTCCCCAGATAAAAGAATGGGTTTGCCCTAAACGAGAAAACAATGGACGGAACTAAACAGCATAGAATTTTGACAGGGGATCTGAGAATATAAATCCTGCATATCACAGACAACGCCAAAGGCAAAATTTAAAAAAGCCGGAAGTATATCCTAAGGGTGATTGCACAATATCCGAATCTGTATAGGTTGGGATATTGAAACCACCCATCTATGAACAGGCCGAAATACTTAAACAAAGGCAATTTTAAAAGTACATAATTGACTTTGTACATAAGTATCGTGCTCAACGACCTTCAAAGGACGTAACTGATAACAGCACTGACTGAATGTACGGAGAGACATTTACAGCCGCCACACGGCACAAACAATTCTACTGTGATATTGAAATAGACGAAAAGGGAAAAAAGGACTTAATACAAAATCAACAAAAAATTGAGGTTGCTGGCATTGGGATGATCAGATGTGACCTCAATCACTTAATAATAATTTCTTTCGTTAAACCCCGTGACCTAGTTCTGATCCAAGACGACCCAGTTTTGAAAGGTATTGCGACACAATGAAGACAAACATTTTAAGCAAGTTTGATGAAAATCGGTTGTAAACTGTTGCCTCTATTGCGTTAACAGACAAATGTTGTCACCGATAGGCGGACACCCGATGACCGACATGCTAGTCCATCTTGATCGCTTAAGCTCACTGTAAGCATTCTTATCAAGTAAGCTAAAAGTGCTCAAGCCGTAAAAATAAGCCCCTAGAAATTAGCACCCGGAGTATCAACATTAAAAGATGGAAAATGTTCAAATCAAAAAGATCTCTTTATGCGTATACTGGGTCGTTCAAACCCATGTTAGACGGGAGATTAAGGTGAAGTTAGCCTGTTTGCTTTTCTGAAATACATTCTTTATTTTAGTAGAATTTGTTATAGCGTATAGACTAAAGATAGAAAATGATTAGAATTCATAAAACATAGAGGATATTTGTTTTACCAGTGTAAGATAGAAATAAATTTGACCGAGTGAGCTCCGGAATTCCTGTTTTCACGAGTGACGAAGCCACGAGTGAAAATACATAATTCCAGATTTCACGAGTGAAATATATTTCTATCTTTCACTTGAAAAACAAGTTTTCTTTTTATTTTATGCTTTGCTGACATGTTTGCAATAAGAAAGATTGTCCCTCGATCAAGTCCGGATGAAAAAAATTGTGTACAGTATGCTTTTCAAAAAACATAAGTTTTTTTTTTCTTTTTTATGAGCCTCGGAAGTTAAGGACGTGTTAGGTTATCGGAAATAAAGAGCATTGTTTAAAATAATTATACGATGATAAAGTGACTTCCTAAACCTTGTTTGTTTTATGCTTCTTTTTATCGTCGACCGAGTTTTGAATAGAGGAAAAGGCGTATAATATAATGACAAACAGGTGCGAATACAAATTGGTCAGGAAATCGTAAACTTACTTTTTAAATGACAAAAGTGAAAACAAAATCGAGTATTCGATAAATTTTATAAAACTGATAATTGTTTTTACCATTTTACCAATGAGTAAAGAAGTAGAAATTCGGCATGTTCTTTCTTACAAAATTTGTTAGCCAACAAGCTGAAGCTCGGGGCTAGGTAATAATTAAACATCATGTTGTTAAATTACTGCCCTTTAATTACCACAAATAATCATTGATAATCTTAACAAAATATCTTAAAAAGTCTATATCTATCTTACCGAGAACGTAAACTCCCCTGTTTGCAGCAAACTTCATAACTACACCACTCTCTATTACAACTGATGCACCTCGTCTGTAAAATGATTAGAAATATCAGATATTAGAAAAAAATTGATCTGTTAAGATTTCAACAGAATTTTCAGGCTAATAGATAGCCCACTGTTTATTGCAATTTGCTCATATAAACACATTCATCTCTTTTAACTAAAATGTTTAAATACCAAATTCATTGAAATTAAAGATTTTAGTAAGGCCTGCCTATAAGAATTTGCATTTTTCTAATTAACTTAATGTTATAAGCGAAACAGAATACTTTAACAGAACGCCTTGTGTGTTCATAAAGTGTGACAATCTTTTTGAAATAAAACAATACTATTCATGTTCTAACAAACCTTTAAAGTATATTATTTGACAGCATATTTACTAAAGAAAACCTTTTCGGTCTTAAATCATAAAAAAGAACATCAGTGAAAAATCAAACTAACAAACACATTCAGCTTTTGAAAGTATTACAATTAGAAATGTTAGAGTTCGTGTCATGATGGTAAATTATTGAACTTATTTAAATAATTTGAGTTCAACTGATTTAAACATGCACACCTGATCATTAAAGACCTCCGTATGAGTGATTCCTTTGGAAACAAAGATCTCGTAATCAGAAGATCCTGCAATACTTCACCCCCATACACACCGGAAACATTGAAAGCCTGTTGTTCATCTTGTGAAAGTGACGCCAGCCCCTCATTTTCGTAATACGGTAAATAAGAAATAAACGATTTCCCCATATCTTTTTGAAAATCACATACTCGTTCGACAATTTGCAGAAAAGCATTAGTTCCCCAGTAATTGTGTGTTGCATTGATACTGAAAAATAAATCAAATTTGGGAGCCTTGATGATGCATTCTGTAGGATACCGACTGTCGAAAACATTGAAATTCAAAGAAAATTGTACCGGTATTGTGTTGGAGATATCTAACACAGTACTACTGATATTGTTATCCAGGAATGTATTCTGCTGAATATCGCAACTGCTGTTCGAAGAGCGTGTATTAGCCAAAAATATGCAAGTATCTACCGTATTGTTCTTAAAACGATTATTTCTCATAATGAACTCTTTGAATGTCTCCAGATTGAATTCCAGCAGTTTGTCACTTTGTCTGTTATCAATTTGAATATTGCCTTCTATGGAATTTGCATTCATTTCAAACGATAGGTAATTATATGCATTATAGCTTACAACCAGTGTACGGTTCCCACCAGAGAAAACATTACCCTCGATGACGACCTTATTGCTACCTCCAACGTAATAATTGAAATCACAACGTATGCCATTTGCAATGTTATTGATAAACTTAGAATCCTTTATAAGCACAGTAGTATTTTCAAAACTAGATTGCTTATAAAGGACGATATACTCTCTTGTTGACCAATAGTTCCAGTATGTTCTAAATCCATAGTTATGATCTCTGATTATACTCGACTGAATCGCGATACCTTTGGTCAGATATGCTAAAATAGCCCGTTCTGAATTGTTTGAGATAATCGAGTTGTAAACTAATATTGATCCATTTTGGTAAGACTGTATTCTAACTCCTATTTTTCCATTGTTGTAAACTGAACAATTTGTGATTTCAACCCTCACATTACTTTCGATTTCAATACCATGAACAGTATTTTGATCTACCGTACACTGTGATAAGATAACGGTAACTTCCTTTGAATTCAAATCGCTTGAATCAATTCCTCTTCTTGCTGTTGCTTTTCCGGATATGTAAATACCGTTTGCAGAATTGTTTGCTGAAATCAGCTGCGTGAAATTTAGTGAAGTGTCAACCCCAGTCATGTCAATAGTAATGCCTGATGCTTTTGAATTAATACTAGTAATGTTGTGAATGTTAATGAAATTTCCTCTTATTTTCAATCCTTGTTGTGTGCCATCCATTATAAGATAACGGATTATTGTCTCTGAAAAGTAAAAATAATCTATCTGAAGAGTCCATATTTACATATCAGTTTTCCCATGCACAACACAGCGTTGTTTGAAATTAGTGTAGTAATTACTGTGTCAATAGAGTGAATTCATCTACCGGTACGATCTCCAATCAAACAGTTACCATAGTGTTTAGAACGCGTTTTATGTTTTTTTCTTAGAACAATGTTTGGAAAACTGAAATTGAAATATAAGTCTTGTGTTGATGAATCATATTAATTATTATTAAAAGAACTCAAATAATATTTATGATAATAGGAATTATACAATCGAAATTAGGAAACGTTCGTTGTGATAGAAACAGTATTACATTTCAAATGACTAATATTTTATAAATTAATCCTTTTTTAATCGGCAAATATAAAAATTCCCTTAATACTGATTTATACGATAAAGGCAAGATTCAATACTCTTAAATCACTCGCTGTACAGAACCTTGGCTCACAGAAAAAGGTCTCAAAGTTTCTATGAGCAAATCTTTTTTTGCTTAAATAAGTTCATTAAACGTGTAAAAAAGACAAACATACTATTTTTGATATATGTAGGAAAAATGTACTTTTTGAGTGTTTTTTTTTCATATTTCGTTCATATTTCCAATAATATTTAAATGAACTTCCGGAAAGCTCTCTCGTGAACTTTTTTTTCTTAAAAATAATCTATATTTTTAATTTCTTTTGTAAAGAAAAAGTTTTTCGTATCATCAAAATAAAATTGTATAAATTATCATCGTATACGAGCAAATGTCAGAAAATGCAAGTATTCAACATTATAAAGTTATATTTTTCAGAATGATTTTATGGTTTAATATAGTATTGCATGTAAACAAAAGGTTCTCAAACTTCACTACATTATTAGGCAATCATTAACCGTTTCAAAGATTCATCAATACATAGATAAGATATAGTTTTTCAACTTAATCGAATTTCGACACAATACAACAAAAACAATAAAAGAATATACTGTAATGACAGATATGCAAACATCAAAGAAAAAGGCAACACTAAAAAAAAATAACCATAAATATTACAACCTTTGCTGGTATCGATGACTATGCCTTTCCATGGTAGACCTGAAACATCTGGGTAAATTTTGACCTGTCGTTCTTCTGACCCAAGAACTTGTATCTTACCTGCAATAGAAACCATTAGTAAATACTTAATACACATTTCGCAAAACAAATGTACAAGAATACAAATGTACAAAAATGTATGAGTTGGCGATAAATATTGCTTTTGAGTTTTGTGCACTTTAAGAATTTATTATAAAATACACGTTATCTTGTTTCGGCTAAACACGGATTCTAAATTTTGTTATTTGTAGAGTGTATGAAGTAACAATTTCACTCTCTGATGAAGAAGTCAGTTTATAGGCATAAGTACTATTCAGCTCCTCAGTTTGCATATTGAAAATAGTGTATAATGAAAGCCTTGAAATCTGAAAAATGGATTTTACCTGAACGAAAAAATATTGGGCAGAACTACACAGAATAGAATTTTGACAGGGGATCTTTTAAAAGCAGGAAGTATATCCTCAGGATAATTGAACAAATCTATATTGGTTTGGATATTGAAACGAGCTATCATTAAACTACCCAAAATATTTAAAAAAAGATTTTAGAAGTACTCTAAGGCGGTAACCCCAGGGGTTTCCTTTTTCGTTAATTGTTTGTGGCGTATTTTTGAATTGGCATACTTATGACAAACATGCTCTCTCTTCATCTCTTCTTTTTATCTGCATGGGGAGGCTGTGTTTTGTGTGTGTGGCGATTCCTGATATGCATATTTAACTTTTTTAGAAAGATTATTAGGCTCGGCATGTTCTCTTTTGCACCATTAATTACAGAATAAACTTGAAATAGATAAGGGAACTTAGGAAGCCATCGAACAAGACAAATATGAACTTATTACAGGATCTGTTCGATTGAGACTGTTTTGGGAAGTAATGATAAGGCATATTCCAGTCTACGCCGCCTAGCCCCGGGTTGAGCGCGACTCAATATTAACACCATTAAACAGTATGATTTTGATTAATCCCAAACGATGGTATGCATATGTCGTTAGGCATGAAACCTTCAATGCGGTAATTTCAGATTAATATTCCATGATCAGCGGCGTATGGACCCCAGATAAAAGAATGGGTTTGACCTAAACGAGAAAACAATGGGCGGAACTTAATAGAATAGATTTTTTACAGGGGATCTGATATTAATTATTAAACCTGCATATCACAGAGAACACCAAAGGCAAATATTAAAAACCAGGAAGTATATGTATATATTAAGGGTAATTGAACTATATCCAAAGCTATATTTGCTGGAATATTTAATCCACCCATCTTAAAACTGGATGAGATATTAAAACAAAAAATACTATAAACATACATACGCATCGTGTTAAAATCAATTTAAGATGGAATTTTTTATTGGAACCTTTAGTAATTTATTAATAAAGTCTTTATTTATATTAAGATCCCCGGTACCTATATATCCGACAGGCTTATATCAATATTTTGAATTGGAATAGTACCATATTTGGATGTTTTTTTTTCTAATTTGTAAATCAAATTTATACAAAGGATAAGTGATAAGTGATAGTTATCCTTTCAGTAATTAGGTACAATCAATTCAACTGTTCTGTCTTAAAAAGAATTTTAGGACCAGATTCTTAGACAATGTGTGGCCTGAGAACATGCCAAGTGTCACAATGAATACGACTTGCAACTTCCTAAAATAATATATGAAAACGGAAGTGATAAAGTGGATGAGTTGCTATAACAATGTCATCCCCTTCCTCTTACATTTTGCCTTTAAAGGACGATCCTGATCACAGCGCTGGTAAGCATCAAAACATTATCACTTTGCCGGCCTTAATCATATATTAATTCAATTGCGCTCTATCGAATTTACAGCTAAGCAATTCTGTATTTACGTGCAGATAAACTGATAAAAAAAATGAGAGCAGGGTAAAATGAGTCAAAGAAATATTTTAAAGACCTATTTGCCATTATTTGGGGACTAAATAAGGCAGAAGACTGACTCAGGTTAAATACTTCATACCGTCTGTGAACATTAAACCTTCAATGAGACATAAGAGAGTTTTGCAGTGAAGTTCGAGAAGTTTTATAAATGGAGAAAATACAATAAGTTAACAGTACTGTATTCGACGGTAATTCATTTTAAATTATAACTTTGTTAAGTAATTGAGATTATAACACCAAAGATGTACGTTATTATTAATGAATCTAGTCTTACCTAATACGTGTACAGCAATGTTTTGCTTTGCTCGAATTTCAACTCCGGCTTCAACGATCAGTGTATCGTTTTCTCCCACTTCAATATTTGAGGCGGCAACATAAGGACTACCTTTGAATCGCAACGTGACGTTTCCGTTTATTTGTCCCCCGATTTCACTCCCAGCCACAAAACTAACATCCTCTTCGTGAATATCACTGTGGTTCCGAGAGCCAAGGACAGGACTTAATATCACATCTAGGAGTTGGTCATCGTAATTTTTGTCATAAATCTTCCTCGCAATTTCTTTAAAGCTGTATGTGCCCCAGTAATTCAACGTTGCGTTTACTGCTTTATTAAAGCCTTCAACGGGTGTTGCTATTTTCAGATTATATGTCGAGTTTTCATTTTCAAACATGTTAAATGAGATTTGTATGTCTGACGACCGAAATGTTAAGATACTCCCTGTGTTGTTTTCAAAACTGTTGAATGTGATGTTAGCATTGTAAATACCAACATCTTGCCGATCGATAAAAACTACTCCATCCGAGTGGTTATTATTTGCAAAAAGGTTATTCAAAATTTCAAGTCCATTTAACTTTTGGTCTTGATTTCGAGATCCTGATAGATATATGCATTGTTTGTTATTGCGAAAAGTGTTGTTTTTGAAAACCAGACGGTCCAATCCAAAACTTATATAAAACACTCTTCCCTCCATATCGGCGAATGTGTTTGACTCAACATTTAACGAGTGAACATCATAACTCGGATATTCACGTCCGTAGAAAACTACACCTTGTCTATGTGTCATTCGATGTTGAAAAACATTATTAAACATATTCAAATCGTGCGAATCTGTGCGAGTGTACCAGTTGTATGAATAAATATCATCTCCATCGACGGAGCTATTAAAAATATTGTTTTTTATATCAAATACTTTAGAAAAGTTGCCAATTTCATCAACGTGTTCACAAAACTGAATTTGCATTCCTCTCTGTGTGTCGCTGAACGTGTTTCCGTCAGCAGTCAAGAAGATAGATGGTGACTGCAAAAATATAGTATTTGAATATCTGTAAGTCAAGAAAAACGAGTTCGTTAGTTTACAAGAAATGTGACTGAAGCAGTTGGAGAGGTAAAATAGCCAATCTCTGCCAGAATAAAACGAACTGTTGTCAATGCTAACATTAATTTGTCTCCTTGAACGCCAATTGTTAGTGTCCCTCACATCTAATACAAATGATTCGCTTTTTATATCACTATCTTTAATGCTGATGTTCAACACAATTGATTTGTTTGTTCTAAAGTAAAAGGATGTTGACTGTGTGGTAATGGTTGAGTTTTCGACGAACAATCTCATCTCTCCGTTTAAGGCATCGGTGTGTATGAACGTTTGCACATTTTCAGTCTTTGAACAAGTATTGATTGATATCTTAGAGTTGTTTCCAAACACGCTTAAAAATCGGGATACACCAGATACTTTAAAGTTCTTTAACGTGAGATCTGAAATAAGAAATTATTAAGTGCATGTTGTTCAATAATGTGAAGCGACAATGAGGACATTAACAATCGAAAATCGTCTACTGTTAAGTAAATCGCACTTAAATTAAAAACTGCGACAGAAATGTCATGCTTTCTGTGCTATGTTTTGGATGCAGGTTTTCAATGTTCTTCAAAATAATTTCTCAAATAATATTTTATCTTTCCCGAAGGAAAAATTGTCTTAAATAGAAACATATAAATAGCGCAATGTTAGGATGTGACGTAATGCCGTCGGTTGGAAACACACACAAAAGCATACATGAAATACTGTTTATTTTAAAAGCGTAGTGGTAACAACATATTAACCATAAATCGAAAGCTATATTATAAAAGAGTTAAAGGTTATCCAAATACGTCAAAAGAGCTCCTAACAAGACAAAACTTCTATGATTGTTTGCAAAAATTAACCCTTGTGGTGGATCAATCAGCAGGTTAGAGTCTCGAACGACTGCTTCGGGGTAGTTTGGATGCGCAGTTAAGTACAAAAACAAATTCATTACTTCTTTTTTTCATATCGAACATATAATATAAATCTCTCTGTCTATTAACCTTTTGTTCACGCAATTAATTACATTTCAAAAATTTAAACATCAAACACTTACTTGCGGAGAAAGCAGCTATTCCGTTCCAATCATCACGATTGTGCTTCTGAAATGTCACCAGACCTAAGCCACTTCCAATCGAGACACCCTCTAAAACAAGAACATAACCGCCATAAAGATAACCAAGTTCAATGGTACAGATGGAAAGGATATCGAATGTCAACGCTTATTGTTGCCGAAAGTCAGCCTTTACATTGCATGTGCAACAATAATAACATTTTGTCATCTTTCTATTGTCACTATATTGGTTAAATCTAACGTTAAATGTGCAAACATAAAAAGCCGATACTTGAAATTAAAATTTATAAGAAACAAATGTAATCGTTTGCATTGTTTTTATATTAATTTATGCCGTTTTTAATACAGAGATGCACGACTTAATATCAACATTTAATTAATATACCTTGAATTGCGATGCCTTTTGAAGTCGTGAAGTTTAAAACAATCCGTCCGACAATTACTGTCGGTGAGTTAATAATAAGAATGCTTCGGTTGACTATAAGCGTTTCTCCGTCAAGAAATAGTAGGTCCGTGTCTTTATCAATGACTCCGCCAACTAAATATCCATTTGTCTGTGTGTTTCTTTCATATGTAAAAGTATCTATGTCTGAAGATGACACAAGCGTTTCCATTTGAGCAGTTGGGTAAAAGTTGTTTAAAACTGCTATGACTTTTTTTGAATCATGAAAGAAGTCACAAACTTTAGACTTTAAGGAAAGTTTTTCAGATGTACCCCAGAAGTTGTTGTCCAGCACAATGTATTTGTTTGGATCATACGCTTCCTCAAGTTTTAAATAACATAATGAAGAAGAAGTATTCATAAATTTGTTAAAGCTCACAGAATGGCCGAATCCTTTTTGTAATGTAATAAGATAAGGAGTTGAACAATTGTGAAAACTATTAGATGTAACATTTGAGGTCACTCCGTCAATTTCAATAGCTATATCACTTGATGACTGAGCACTCATGTTAGTAAAATTGTTTCCGGATATAACAGCTTTATTGTTATCAATATCGTTGCTCTTGAGTTTTAATGGTAATCTGCCATTGAAGAATCGGTTATTTACAACAAATATTGTTTGCATGTATGATTGGACGTGTGTATAGATATCTTGCATATTGTTTGTAAATATGTTGTTTTCGATCAAGAAAGTTGCATTTGCTCCTGTTATCCTCGAATCCAGGTAAATATCAACTGCTTGTTGTGAATGCCCGCTGAACATATTGTTCAGAAATGTGATGTTTGTGTTTGAACATTTATAACAGTTGATAATAATACCATCGAACCTGTTTGCAGAAAAACTCGAGTCGGATATAGTGATGAAGTCATTTGGAGTGTTTGGATAGTATCGATAGTAATATATGCCCTTATCTCGGTTTCCAATGAAGGAAGAATTGTGGATGTAGAGATTGCATGGAACTGTTGAATCAGACCAAATTCCGTAATTCAGGTTGAAGCTTAGTGATGAGTTTACCAGTAAGAGGTCCGTTTTTATGAGACTCACGTCGGTTGTTTCCCAGTTAGTAATCCTGATTCCACTTCTGTCATTATTTTCAAATTTTGAGTACCCAAGGATGATTGCACTCTCGCCACTCTTCCCAAAAACTTGCAAGCCATCTTCATTATTGTGTATGTTAGCCATAAACAAGAATATATCAGTTACTGTAACCATGTCAGCACTGGAATAGTTGCGTGACAAACCACCTGACAACCGTAGTCCATACTGACATGAGTGGATGCTAGTCTTAGAAAGATGTATTCGGGAACCGTGACCTTGCACTCCAGCTACTGCCTGACGAATTTTTGTATGAGACGTTGTTATATTTCCTTTAATAGAGATATATAAACTTAAGAAAGAATTATACGTTAGCATTTAAATTCAAACTACCATTTGTGAGAGTCGTGTTTGGTAAGGTCCGATCATTGAAGAGATTCTTATGCAAAAAGTTTAAGTAAAACGATATTTATTGAATTTGATAGGACATTAAGACATCGATATACCTTCTGCCACCTGCTGCAATCCTCCCCACTTCGATCTTGCAGAAAGAACCGGATGATTCGACGAAATTAATACATCCAGTCCAGGTATGCCTTCAAGGGAGAGCGATCCTGTAAATTTGACATTTCAATTTATATACATTATTTCATCTTATGTAGTTGATAAGGTTTTCTAAGATTAACAGCAAATGGTCCAAGAACAGAAGATCAGACTTTACAGCTCCATGTTGCTATATATGTCGGAGTGAAGCAGAGACACAAATGCAACGGAACTTTGGTATTAACTGAAATATATTACCCAATACATCCAGTCGTGCTTCAACAGTTGTGAAAATAATGCTGACACCAGCTTGAACTGTTACTTTTATTGTGGGTCGAACTACAACTATGCTGTCTATCACAATAGGGCTCTGTGCTAGTATCCATGTTGTCTCAGTCTGCAAAACAATGTATACAAATTAACCAAAAGTTGTTTGTCAAGCGATTTAAGAAAATTACTGAAAACTCCTTGTCCGAGAACTTTAATCTTTAAATATTTTAACCTGGTTTCGGAATAAATGACGCTTATAAATTTGAACAATAAGATATAGAGCAATTGTAAATCTTGGCAATACATGCATGAACACATTTGACAATTTAATTGTGCAATCAACCTCGATATGGGTTGTTATTCTGGTCGTGACTATTGGTGGACTTGCAGAAGTCTTGTCGCAACCATACAGCTCCAATCGAAGAGAAGGATATCCGTAGGCTTCAACTGGATTGAACACTATAAAGCGAGTCTATAAAAAAGGAAGCTCGGAAATAAATTTTGATATACTTTTGAATATATTATATAAAGAATTTAAACAGAAAACTTGCACAGCTTCGGAAATATATTTAATTAAACATGTGATATAAAATGAATAAATTTAGCAAGAATGTGAATTAGTCAAATATTTCCTTAGAAGATTTAATGCTTTTGCAGATAAGACTTAAATAATTAATCGCTTTTTAAAGGTCTTTGGAAATCATCAACATTTCTCTCTCATATTTAAATATTGAGCAAACTGTTGATGTTTTCTTCTTACATGCATGCCATTTAACTCGCTTCAATATACTTAAAGAAATTATAAACGCAACTTCTTTAAACACCAAATATTTTTCGTGATTTAAGAAGTTGCGTTTTTAATTTCTTTTACTATATGTATTGAAGAAATGAGAAACACAACTTCTATAAACATGAAATGTATTTCTTATTTTAAGAAGTTGCGTTTCTAACTTCTTTAAGTATATATAGAGAGATATAGTATTACTGCTAGGTTGTATGCAACCGATTTAATCACACAAGTACTGCATAATTATTTGTTTACCTTTTAAACGATGTCACACAATGTTTTATTTATTGATTTGCATGTTAGACTATGCAAGTAGTTTTTGCTATGTTAATGAAAATTATGAAAACATACGAACTTATAATATTTTCTCGGTGGTGAAAACGTTTGTTTTGTTGTTTTTGTTGTTTTGTTTGTTTGTTTGTTTAAAAGGACATTGAGAGAAGTCCATTATCAACAGTTATTATATACTCAGCCAAAATAAAAAACACCCATTTTCCTATCTGTAATTTTATAAAATTAGATAATGAAAAATCCAAATTCTTTCTTGGAACCAATATGCATTTCTGTAATCATTGAAAAAATAAAATGTATTTAAAATCCTGCAGTCACAGCAGTGTTAGCGTTCCCTTTGTTATAATAGCGGTTACACGAAAAAAGGTAGTAATTCCAAAAATATTCACATTTATTATTTTAAAATCAATTTATCCAGACCTTGTTGTCAATAAAATCACAAAACATTCAATACAAAACCAACTAGTCCTCACCAAACAATGCTACTAATGCCAACAATTTTCAATTACCTCCCTTTAAATTGAAAATGTAGAGTTTTTTAATCATTCATCAACTTTTATTCGATAAGCAGTTGCTCAGGTCTTGATGTGGAAGATTATGCTCGTGATCAATTAAACTTAAAAACAACTGAGATTAAATAATACAATACCGTTCAAAGCGTTCCTTATTAAATGAAAATATCTTAATTGGAATATATATATGAAAAGTGGGTACTTTTTATTTTTTTATATATGCATCGTATCGTTCAGCCATGCAACATTTTCAGATAAATTATTCCGTCACCATTAGACCAGTTTGGGTTTTGGCGGGTTTGATTAGTAAACGGTTCCATCAGTATTATGTGTACAACCATGTGCACTTACCTGAATGCTAGGATTTAACTTTAAGTTGGTAGTTGTGCCGGTTCGTTCAAAGAGTTCGCCAAGTGGATCGTTCGACAGCCAAGTATTGTATCCGACCCATACATTTCCGTCCAAACTATAACTCACTCTGTCGAAATTATGAATATGTATATGTCAAGCTTACTTTTATATAAAGATAAAATATAAATCCTAGTCTATTTTTAATACGGAATCGACCCTACGATTTCGACGCGCTTCGCGCTTTTTCGATTCCGATTACGGTATTGCGCATGAGCAAAAAGGAGTAACTAGAAACTTTGAAACCGTGTCGCAAAATAAGGCTTCTGATTGGACCATGTGACTTTCATCCGGGTGCAATAGACTTTTGTGCTTACTTCCGGATTTAAAAATTGAAGAGCCGCCATTTTGTTTCTCGATTCACATTTTCAGAAGTTCTTCTTCCGTATGTTAGATAACAATTAAGATTAAACTCGCCTAAAAAATAAAGGTAAATAAGTTTCTACATTGATTAAAACCTAATATTGTCACAGAGTTAGAGTCTAACAGTAGACTCCACCGTAGCGATGCGCATTACGGTAGTTGTTCGAAATTTGGTTAATTAATTAAAATACAGAGTGGCAAAGTGACAATTACACCGGTTTCCCCCATTGCGGTTTCCCCAACATTCTAAACATTGGAAATTTACGACGTTTTTATTTATTTTTTTACTGCAATCATCAACAAGAACAGTAAGTTTAACATTGCAGATTAGATAGTACAGTGGTGTGGGGCAAGTCTGCGCATTGCCCAACTCTGCGCACCAGATGTGCATGTTAACAAAAAAAAATATCATAAGAACCAACTGCAAACAGTGTTTTTTGTCAAGAAATAAGGCAATTTTTGAAAATTCTGATGGGTACATCTTGCTATTAACTGTCTTATAAGTAAATAACTATTCTAAAGAGCCAAAATGATCAAATAAATTTAATTTATATACCTCCCCACTCCAAATCTTCCACAATTTGACAGCTGTTACCCAAATAAATGTTTGATATTTATACTGACCTTTCACTTAATATTCTTTTCAAAGGTTGGCAGCTTTTGAGAGTGGTAAATTTTAACAGAAACAAAAAAATGATATTAAACATAGGCATGAGCAGAGTTGGGCAACAATTTTTACATCATGTGAACACAGGTGTGCTTTCAGTATGACATCATTTTAAAGCCTTACAAGAAAATTAATGCACACAAATGACAACAAACCAATTCCTGAATGGACACAGTTTCTTTCCAGTAGGCAATTGCCTTTAGATACTGAATGTGTTATACACCACAGTGAAGCTTTTATGATAGGTGCGCAGACTTGCCCCACACCACTGTAATATCGATTGCTTTAAATTCGTTTTAATTTGGTGTGCCTGTGGGAAAGCGATTAGGTATTGCGTTGAATTAACTTTGAATATTGTAGACTGGACAGAACTGGTCAAATGAAATCTGACCAGCTCGAAGATGTGTATTCATGATCAGAACTCGAACCCAAGGTTTGCAGATAAAGCATAAAGCTATTTTGCTAATATAAGTTATTTGAGGCATGGTAAAGCTGTGTTTACCAAATGCTATCTGAATAACGCTTCATTTACAACAAATAAAAATTTTTAGAGCTACATTTCATTAAAAAATGAGGCATAGTGTAGAATGATTTAAATAGGAATCACGGCGAAGCCGTGTTTACCACTTATTATTTATTTCAGATTTTAGGAATAATTGCTCTGACAGAGGTGTAGACATTTTCTTTTACCCACTTGCCCTGCAGGTCGAGTGAATGAGTAAGTCACTAAGTGCACTCGCCCTTACAGAAAGTACACTCGCCCTTACATTTTAAATAAAATACTCTTTCTGTGAAGCTTTGTTTACCAAATGCTATCTGAATAATGCTTCATTTACAACAAATAAAAATTATTAGAGCTACATTTCATAAAAAAATGAGGCATAGTGTAGAATGATTTAAATAGGAAGCACGGCGAAGCCGTGTTTACCACTATTTATTTCAGATTTTAGGAATAATTGCTCTGACAGAGGTGTAGAAATTTTCTTTGACCCAGTCGTCCTGCAGGTCGAGTGAATGAGTAAGTGCACTCGCCCTTACAGAAAGTACACTCGCCCTTACATTTTAAATAAAATACCCCTTCTGTTGCAATTTTCGTTTTTCTTTTCGTTCTATCTCTTTCTTACTGTCTTGCTCGTTCTCGCTTTTCAACATCACCCATATCTTGTGTAAAAACCGTTATCTTCATTTGTTTCTACAATTTTTTTACATACAGAGGGAAAAAAGGTGCACTTGCAGCCTCGTTCTGATTTGGGAAACCCAATGAGGATAAAAATAAATTGCTGCTGTTATCTTTACATCTGAAACGTTCCGAATACACTGGAAATCGACCGAAATTCCGGAAATCGAATTGTATTTTGTAAACAAAGTGAAAATATTTCATTTTTCGAAGAAAACACATGTGCTTTGAGGAAAAATTTACTCGCCCTGCCGGTCGAATATTTCGACCGCTTCGCTCGACCCAACGGATCATTTACTCGCCATGGCGAGCGGTCGAGTGGAATTCTACACCTCTGCTCTGTCAAACAAGTAACTGTTACAAGTTCAAATGTGTTGCATGGTGAAGCCATGTTGACCATTAATTAATTGGTATAATAAATTTGAAAATTTATTTATTTTATTTAGTTTACACAGTCCAATAGTTTGTGTCGAGATTTTGTATACATGCCTTGGTCCAGATATTTGAGTGTAATGATCGCTACAGACTTCCCGAAATTTGAAAAAAGTTCAGACATGAGGTCAGACAAGATGTGAAAATCTGTGTAACATAATAAGCAACTACAGCGATATCAAATCGTACACGATGAACCTGTCAGAGGGTCAGTTTGTCAAGCTTGAACTGGACACTGCCTGCGGATAGGGTCAGCGGGTACAATCACTGTATCGGCCTGTTATCGCTGTGGTTGCAGACTATTTATTATTACAATAATTATATAACTTTGTTATTAACGGTAGCTATGTAATCAGATAGGGTTCTATATATATACTGGACGAGCAAGGCTCTCCAGTGAGGCAGTATTCTAGTAGCATGCTAGTGCGGCAGTATTCTATTAAGCATGCGAGTGCGCAGTCTTAGTAGCTCGTCCGAGCGACCACGACAAGGGTTCCTGGGCCGACACACACTTACATTTTGTTAGTGTCGTTCTTTATGCAGTAGAATAACGTGATAATCTGTCTGACCGAAACAATTTCTGTCTGACTGAAACATTTAACACATTAAATAAGCAAAACACAGTATTAAGGGTGTTTTTTGTTGTTATTTAGCGAGTAAAATTAGGAAAAGCAGATCAAATTTTTGCCGGACATTCGGTCCTTTAACATTGGAAATCACATCAGACCAGTCCAAATTTTACCGGACAGGTCCGACGGTCCGGCAACTTTAAGGAAGTCTGTCAATAAGAAAATAAATTAAGTCATCGGAAGGTATATGCATGCATTCATTGCATTGGGCAAATAATATCGTTTATAAAATTTGTTTTTTGTAATTTGTATTTCAGTTTGAAGTATACATATGAAAGATGCGTGACAAATCTGGTTCATAGAGCATTAAACTGGAATTGGAGAAAAATTAGACTACTGGAGAGGTAATTATTTTTAATTTACCCTTAATTAACTGTACAAACACTCAAAAATACAGAATTTGCCCTTCCTTTACATGACTATGCATGGCTGAACAAACCCACTAGCACGACGCCTTGGAAAAGCTGAAAATTGTATAGGACAATCTCAAAATATCTGATTGCTTGTCCGTGGGCTAGCTCGATTTTTTAGTGTAGACTAGTTTAAACGTTAATTTGATATGCGCCATTCTCTTTTAGCACCATATGCATATCATATTACAACAGCAATAAGTATATTACAAAATAACATGTTTTGAGATTTATTTTAACATTATCAAGCCCCCATGTAAAGCTTCCTCTTGAATTTCCTGTTTCTTTCTTTACTGTTAATACTGACTAATCAGAATTTGCTTATTTGCGCAAAAGTGGAACTAGCTGAAATGTTTAGCCAGCTAGTTCTGGACAAGTTACTAAACAATCTAAATTTGTCCAGCCCTGCTATGGTGTACCATAATCTCTGGCATGTCCACACAACACCACCTGAACATGCCAAATTGTTGGAAGATACAGAATCAAACGCCACAAAGTTTCTCTGCGGACAATGTTGTACATACATGATGGGTCCCTGTGGTCACTTATTTAATCCTTTATTTAGTGGATAAATCTCATAATCGTGTTCACTTTTTTTTAGAAAGAAAACAATGCTGTTTCAGTTTTCACAGTTAATAACTTAACCTACTTCATGGACACACCTTTTTACCACAAATGGTCAGCCCATGTAAATCCAGATCAGATGGCATAGATGTAGATTCAGATCAGCAGGCACGTCTTTTTGTGGTCTTTACAATGTGATAGCACTCTGGTTTTATGCTAATCTTGTGTAGGAATTAAAGATGGCATGAACTTTTTCATCATTACCATCTTCCTTTTATGTGATTTTAATAAAAAGACCCTACATGTAATAAATAAATTATGGCAACAGTATGAATTGTTCACTGTTAACTGCAACAGCAATTTATGTACATCTTTATAAGCCACAAAAGGTACTGTATAACTGACTTACTAGTTATCAGAGAAGATTTAAAATAAAACATTTATTTTCAGAGATGTGTATCACCAAGCTTATGAAGGCTAAAGATACTTATGCAGAATTGGTAGACAGCTATGGCACAGAAATTGAACATTACCATAGTAAACAGATACAAGGTTTGCATAAATTTTCTATATTTTCATTTATTAAAGCTGCATGAATGTATAATAGACATCGCACTGAATCTACCGGTGCATGAATATAAGTTACTATGTTAGTTTTTTTTTTTAACATTTTACTTTATTATCACATTAGTGACCAATGTATATCCAGTTCAGCAGGCTCATCTGTGCAGTCTGATCAGGATCTAGACTGTTTAAGTTTAGATTCATGAGGTTATTTCTGACCAAGAAGCAACCAGTTTAGATCCAGATCAGACACCAAAAATGTTCGGCTGACATGGAACTATACTGTTGTCCATGTGATTTAAAGAGTCTCCATAGAGTAAGTCAGGAGTCAGGATACCTGAAGTAATTATCAGAGCATACAAAATAAACGTATTTGACAAATTTTATTTTTGTGTCTAAATATTTTAAATAAATTTTAACTGTCGGCAAATAAATTTATAAAAGCAATAAGATATAAAATTATTTTTGAAGATAAATTAATTTGTTGTTGAATTTAATATTTCAGGAAAACAGCTTCACATGAAATGCTGTGGGGAGACCAGGTTAACTGTTCTAGACAGTAGAGGGAGCATACAGTTTACATATACTTCCACTACTAATTCCTGCAATAGAAGGTGCTGCTTTGGAAGTTTATGTCACTTGACAAGAAAAAGAATTGTCTATACAATTATACTGTGTGATTGTGATATCAAATAATACAAAAACGTTTTAATGTAGACCTCATTGAAGAACAGTTAATGAACAACACCATCAGTATAATTTTGTTATGAATATAATTTGCTGTTAAATGAAACCATAGAAAATAGGAATAGACTCCTTCAGCATTTGCTTTTCATGGACTAATTTAAATGTTTCATTCTATTCAGATAATAAATTCCTCTACTGTCACTCATAGTATTATCTTAAGTCCTCAGACCCAAAAGTATGTTTGTTGATTTCAAGCTTGAATATTAGAAAAATATGACAAGCTTCGCTACTTGCTCTGTCATTGGTGTCACCATATTCCAACTAAGTATTTTAGGTGTTGTGGAATGATGTTTTACAATCTACCTTGTTAACCAGATTTTTATGAGTCTATATTTCTTATACCATCGGTCAGCCTTGCATTTTGATCACATTTTGGTGCTGTTTAACTAAGAGTTTACAGGCAAACTGGTGTATTCAACATCTCAAAGGATTCTTCCAAACTTCATAGAATCATTCAGCTCACTAAGATGTAGTGTTGCATCTTACAACCTTGATCAGTTTTGGTTAAAAAGTAAAACAACAAATGATGACTTGTTTCTTTGTTTTATTGTTAAACATACGATATACATCACATCTGATTCGTCGATTCCGAGAGAGGCAGTGCCTTAGTTCATATTAAAACAAAAAAAAACATGACTGTATAAATAACGACAATCAGTTTTTCTCTGTTTTATTCATTTATTTATTTATTTTAAAAAATACTTTCATTTTGTTAGGGCAGTGTCAGGTAAAGGAAAAGACCAAAAGAATTGAATCTATTTAGAATGGAACTTAAGTGATATATCAGTAAATTGTATTGCAACAGAAAAAGAAATATATTCAAAAACAACTCTCATTAAGCATTTAAGATCTATTCAATAATCAATATTTTTGCTTTCAATACAACCTTTTAGGTAATGATTAAAATTAATTTTACAAAGCTCATTTTGAACATTCAATAATTAAATCTATAAAATATAATATTCATGCGTGACTTTTCTCCGCTGCGTTTCAATAAGTGTCTTTTGAAGGCGTTCATTGTGAAAGAATATGAAATATGACACGTCTCAATTTTTTTGAATATAAAAATCTTTTTTTACAAAAGAAGACTTGAGTTACGCAATAGCCGATTAAGGACAAGGTAATAGAAAT
This sequence comes from Corbicula japonica, assembly GCA_038501625.1. Lineage (NCBI taxonomy): Eukaryota > Metazoa > Mollusca > Bivalvia > Venerida > Cyrenidae > Corbicula > Corbicula japonica. Next base: position 271,035 of record JAZAYU010000402.1, on the reverse strand, counting down.
CTGTGACCGATTGAGAAGATTGTCGCCTGATGTGAAAATTGTTAACAGTTTAATCACCATGTGCTGCGATATAAAAACCAAGATATGAGCGGTAATACAATGTAAAACGCGACGAAAAAAGGAAACAAGTGCATATATCTAAGTGCTAAATCACATTAGTATCATAATCCGCCACAGAAAGTATTGCAAAAAATTGTCGTTTATGGAAAAAAAGCACTTCACTAGAAAATATTCACTAGGATACGCGAAACACTGATTTTATTCTGTCATTAAAACAAGTTCGATCCGCTTTGTGTTGTGTTAATTTGTTCAACCTAAAGAGTTGCAAGGCTGTGTGTCACTTCTGTTTACAAAATGGGCAAAGTTTGATTCTTCCGGCTGAAATAAATGAACCATTCTCCACTTTGAATGTAGACAGACAGTCATTAGACGCCATGACACCTTCATTTATCCGTGTCGTGACAAGCAAAATACTTAAAAAAGTTGAAAACAGAACTTTAATTAATTTCATTAGTTAAACTTTGTTCAATATTATTTTTTATTTCTTAATAAAATGGGCAAGTTTTGATGAATATTTAAAAGTTTGAGCGATTTGGTTTCTACACGCGAACTGGGCAACTACATATACTATTGACTGGAATTAAGCAGAGGGATGAACTTTGAAAGCCCTCAAACACGATAAATATTTAAATATTCCAAGCTCGGCTTTACTAAGCCTGCTCATGGGCAGATATCGAAATGCATTTGATAAATAAGAAACAAAAACTTACCAAAAATGGGTAAATGAAATGAGGCATACAAGTACGTCCACGTCTTTTTGAAGGAGGTAATAAATAGTCAAAGTTTTTTCTTCGTTATTTCTTACTATTTGTCCCGAAAAATATGTAACAGTTACTTTAAAAGTTGTTTTGATTATTTGGCATCTTTTTATCAAGTGAACGAAAGTTCAAATCAATGTAAATATTCAACACTTTAAGTCAGTTGTTGTTACGAAATAAACTCCCAGCAAGTGGGAAACAGAACAACTCTAATAGCAAATTCATCTAAAAACATTTTCACTTTCTATGACTTCTGTCGGGTGTGGTTATATGGTGCGATCGAAATTGGTTTAAAACCAAAGAACAAAAATTCAATTGCACATTTGCTTCCACACACGTATTCTGAATATTTAAAGGAGTTATTGCTGAAAATTAAATAAATATTTCAGCGAATTAATATAGACTGAGATCTATATTTCTTTCAGTTCAAATGTCTTCTTTGGATTTAAAATGAAGTCTTATGCGCAATGGATTCTTGTTACAAAAGATAAATTTAAAATGGTTAGTGTATATTTCTAAAACAAAGGTGCAGTAAAGCATTTTCAAATACACCAGGGATAGATCCACTTTATCCGATTAGTAACAAGACACTACTCAAGACAATCAAATAAAAAATTTACGATGGTTAGTTATCAGTGTTATTTGGTGTGAAATATCAGTTTGAATCCCTATCTCTGTAAATTGTTGGTTAGTGGATAAGGCTAAAACGAAACCCTTCTGTAGATTGTTTAACACTTTTACTTCATGACTATCGTTAACCTTAAAATGCACTCACTGTATCAGCTTCTTCCTGATTATGTTAAATTGAAAGAAATATTACACTTCCAGATTGGTGCCTGGAAAGATATCTCAATTTCACCCATTGTGTGTTTTAAGAAATATCAGAATTCGCGAAATTGTTGGGTACAACAATATTACTTGTCTGAAAGGTTTCTAGTAAGATTTAAAAGTCCCTTCAAGATAAAGAACCTAATAAGATGTATCAAAAGCATAGTATTACTAAGATCAACAGAACGCCTGTTGAATATCTAACGCTTCAAAAAAAAGGTACACGGTAATGTAAGACCAGTCACACTGTTATCCGATTGCAGTGCGGATTAGATTGGTGGCGTTTTTAATTAAGGTAAGGCATTCTCTTCCTCACTTACAATTGATGTGCTTGGAAAAAAAACCAACAAAGTCTTTCAATACGGATATTCAGGCTTTTCTAAAAGTATGACTTTTAAATATAACTTTCTCCAATTTTATCCATGGTTGACATTATATAATTCTTAAGATAATGTTTCTGGTCCGAGTCTCTGGGATTGTTTGCCGTTTTAATTTATTGCCAGATAAAACATATAAGTACATGTTACTCTTGTCCTATAAAGATCAGGCATTTGCTGATGAGCACCCCAGTTAAATATATATCAGGTTCTTAGAGACAAGGGATCTGATAGGAATATTATACCTGTGTGGTATAACATATCACACGTTATCCGACTATATACTATAAGATGATATATCTATCATCTTCTCTTCAAAAAGCCTGGAAAGACTTACTAAACTCATTTCCTGATCAGATACATAAAAAGTATTTCCGATAAGGTTCCTGGTAATTTACATCTAACTTTTCAAAATTAAGTGCCCTGAAGGTTATATCTGACATTTCCCGGTTATTTGCCTGGTAATTATAATTAATCATCGAAATTGTACTGAGAAATGAGTGATATTTACTATTTATTTTTGAAATTTGCCGACAAACGTCAAACGTTTTCTACATGTAACTTTGTCAAAAAAAAAATAAATTTGGCATTCGAACCTGAAAGTTCTTGTGTACCAGCCCATATTCGAGCCTTCAACATCGATAGCTGTAATCTCCCAGAGTCCCTCCAAGTCCACCTGTAGATACTGAAACCTATCCAAGCTGCTGGCAGTCCAGCCAACTGAAATCATGAAATACATCAAGAAAAATAATTAAATTGCACATGTTACACACTTTTATAAAATACCGACCAAAACAATTCAGTGTTTATTTGAAGATCTTGAAAATGTTGACATGAAACAGATTCAAGTTCATGTGCATAATTATTAAGACTCAGATTGACTACATTATTTCTTTAAGTAATTTTCGGCTTGATTATCTCAGATTAACACTGTCGCAGGTGTGAAAATAGTCTAAAGCAATGAAAGATGGCAATTTAGTTCGCCATAAATATTTTACCTCCACTCTTCCTAGCGGCGCTTGCGTTGTACATGTACACGTCATAATAATGCGATGAGGCAGAAAACTGATCACTGCGCAGGCGAGAGGTCAATGACGAGTTACATGCTAGTTCTGCATAATATAAATTATAAAATCATAATTATTTCCCAACATGATTTTGTGTTTTACGATAGTTTTGTAATATTTTAGCTAAGACTATCTCGTCCTGTAATTTTATTGCCCTTGCGTAACAATGGCCACAAGAGACTATTAAAGGGCATTCTTTAAACATGTGATTGCGTTTCTATGCAAACAGTGTCTGAAAGGAAAACTTGAACCTGAATAAAACCGATTACACCGTCATTTCTCAGCCAATCACAATCATTGTTCTTTGACACTAAATGTTTTGAACATAACTTTGCAAAGATCAGCATATCCATTCGTTACCACCACGATTCAAATACTCTGCCGAGCTTCAAAAATCATTGTGAAGAGTCTGAACGCCGTATTCGTTGAAGTTATCAAACTGAAGAATATTTTTGCAAGCACCTATCAAGTTCTACCTTTGTACCAAGTTAACTTAGTCTAGCTCTAGTTGTTTTCGTGATATTTGTGCATTTGTTTTCATAATATTTCGTCATTTGCGGCCAATGCCGACCTCAGAAAGATATTATTACTTTGCATAAATTATAATAAATTATAGTTTAAATAGTTGAAAAAGTTTAAATAATAGTTGGTTAAATGGAGAGAAATACGACGAGATACAAACATTTAATGTCAAATTCGTCATTGCCTACATTTCGTCATCAGCTGAAAATTTTAGGAAAGTGAGGTTTAGATGTTGGAAAGTGAGGTTTAGATGTTGAGAATATTGGGGTAAAATTTCTTAAGTAGTTTGGATACAGTTATTAATTAAGGTACAAAATCCCCCAATACCGTTAAAATTGTGAAGTTATCAAACGTCAACAAGTCAAATTCATTTAAAAACGACTTGGTGTTAAGTCAGGGTTTTTCATCCAATATTTCAGTCATCCAAGGAGTTGTAGTAGTAGTGGAACAAAATACGATGCTTGCGATTGACGTCACTGGCAGCCAGATTGTATGACGCCTAGTATCGGATAATGTTTTATATTACCTTATCGAGTTCTTTTTTGTAGATCTACCACATTTTGTCCAGCTCAAGCAGTTTCTGAGATTTTTGCATTAGCCAATTTGGTTTGTAACATAGGTTAAAAATCGGTTCAGTAATTTTGGCTGAAACCATTGCTAAAATTGTGGTTATAGTAATATGAAGCGAAACAAACCGTCTTTTAAAACTATTTATAATAATTATAACATCCAAGTCTCAGATACGCAATACAACCTAAATATCATAAAAATATCAATTGAAATAAAATTCGTCTTAATTGAATGTCTACCTTAGACATCCTTTATTCTCATTCAGGTAGTGTTCAAGTTTATATGATTTCTCTTTATTATAATGCAAATGAATCGAAACGTTACCGAATTTAATTTTAAAATCCAGCATTAAATGACACCGTTAAAGGTTTTAAGTTTAACGTTAGTTTTGCTAAAACATGATTTGGTAAACATTTTTGTAAATTGTACATACCTGTTTCAGAATTAACAAATACTGTCCATAAAAACACAAAACCGTAATATTTGGTATACCGGTTCACAAGTAACCGAGTGAACATTGTTACATGTAAAACAATGTTCGAAAACAATGTATACGTATAATATTGTTAGGTTGAAATCCTCACATTGTAAATCAAAATAAATAATAAATAAAATACGTATGTTTTTTTTTACAATGATGGAAAACTTCCTCTACAAATGTATTGCTTAAAATACATAACCACTATATTAAATCTAGATTCGAGAAAAAAAAACTAATATGTGATCTTCAACAAAGCTTTACACGCATTCAATAAATCTAATCGAACCAAATACGACGAGTCGATATCTTACACCGCAATTAGAAGCATGACTTAACAGTTAAAAACGCGTGATCCCATAAAACAATTTGATTGCGATTCTAACGAACTGGAAAGTATCGACTCCGTTTTTTTTTACGATTAATCAGTGTGGTGACTAAATGGCATGTACATCTTCCTTATTGTGAATCATTTTGACAATATATAGTCCGATTTTATAAACTGAGCCGTGAATAAACGTTTGTATTTATAAATGTTTGGAATAATCCAGAAAATAGGATGCCATGTTTTACAATCGTAGCTCATGATGTAAAAGTTAAACATAATTGTTGGCAAAGTGTTATGGTCGTGACAGTAACGCCTTTTGATTTCCAAACATAAATTATAAAAGGGTTTTGTGTTCGGGTCTCATGGGCGGTTGATTTTTTGCTGCTGCTTTTTAATGTACATGTATTTACTTCAATACATTCATGTAGAAATGAAACAAAATGTGTCTAAAATAGTGAACGTTTGGTTAAATTTCATCAAACAGGTTGCTTTGTAGTTTAAACCATAAGAGCTATGATGTCGCGATTGAAGCGTACTCGAACATATTATTTATATTTACACAGAATTTGAATTTAGTCAATTCGATTTGTGGAATGAAGATTCCAGTTAATACAACTGTCGAAAAAACTTCATAGCTTACATGCATCAATGTACTTCCAGTGAAGAGGGGTCATGGAACGCTATTGCGCAGAAATATATCGTTATTTAGTTTGAATAAACATGAAAACGAAGTAAAAGGGAATACAAAATAAAATAAAGTCAATGAATACAAATATATGAATGGAAAGAAAGAAAATGAAATAGTAATATTAAATATATTAATTTTCTATGAACCCGTGGATTTGAATTCAACTTTAAATATTAAATGTGCGGTACATGTATATAAAAACTTGCTGGGCAAGTCAAACAAGTATAAGAAGAATGGTCGCTGATCATATACAGCATGGCAGGCGTAATTTACAAATGCCGAATTGCAATAAAATTATTGCTACTGCTGCCTTGTTGCCATCTATCATTTATAATCAAAGCGCTGAAAGCGTTGAAAGACTGGCGCGCTGGTTGATAGCGTAGTTTCAACGGAGTAATCAAAATGTCTTGAACAGCGAAATGAACATGAAGGAAGTGGAAAGATTGCTGTTGATGGTCTTAAATTGGCTGTCATAGGGGAGCAATGAATAATAAGAAGTAGTTTTTGATATAAGAATTTAATTTAAGAACACTTTGAAAAACTTTTGAAGATTAACAAAAGAGAGGTGGAGAAGAACAAAAGAATCGAACTTGTCCGGCAAAGATATCATTACTTTAAACATATGAAACTTTGTGAAAGTTTCTATCATCAACATCAGCAAATAAATCAGTTTATTCAGGGATTTCAATAGATTCATGTACTTGTATTTTGATTAAAGGAAATGTTAGGTTTTCCACTTTTGATATCACCTAAATCTTAGGTTGGAGGTCTTTTTGGGGCAGGAGCGTATGATTAGTGGTTAAATTTTAATATAATAACGATGATCAGGCTCCACCAAAACTTGGTAATGTCAACAATGAAATGCCCACGTAACTTCAGAGACTGAAACAGTTACAATCTTAATTTTTACGTCGATCGTGACAGTGCATTATCAAAAATATCCGCCAACCTACTTACGGTCTCCCCGGGATTTTTGGAAGGGTTGTCGCTGGACTGTTCGTGGATTTTAGCTCTTTTAGCTCGGGAAACTTTTTTTTAAACTATCATTTTATACAGTTTTATATTTGTACCAAAGTTTACTGCAACAACTGTATATAGTATATAGATGATTTTTTATCTCTTTAGAGCCATGAAAGGTAAAAACTTTAAGTTAAAAAAACCATAAATAATGTGAAACAATGTGTAAACGAGCCAAAATACGATCAAACGACACCGACAGACTTGCGAATTCGACCACGTGGAGAGGCGGAGTTATCAAGCTGATAGTAAAGAAATCGAATGATTGGTCAAATCGCCCGTTGCTTAACCTTGAATGAGGTGTGTATTGAAAAGCGACCTGTGTTTACAATGCAATAATTAGAAAATGTATGACATGTCGATTTTAAATAAAGGGATTTCAGCGAATTTAACAGATGTCGGAAATAGATAAAAGCTTGTTAACGATTTTCGGGCGCGACAACCGTTATGATAGCTGGGGAGAACACTGGTGCCCGGCCCGGTCCTTGAAAGCTAAGCAAAATCTCCATCCACACCTACTCCAACCTAACCAAAATGGCGATCCTGGCTATCTTCCGCTTTTCACGTGACTGCTTTGGTTTTAATCGTTCTTTTAATATCCGTTCATAGTTGTTCGAACAACACAAGTAAATTGTTTTCTTGTTTTTATATGTAGCATTTTCTTTTAAAGTTCGCATTCCTTCTCGTAATATTTGTATTTTTTTTAAAATGCACTACTTTTTATGCCACACAACTAAGAAATCTTTCAGGCGTAACTAAACTACTCATGCATATCCAGTTGCTTGTTTACTGCCGTAGCTTTGTCGTGATTTCACTCTACATTTGTTCGCTGGCGTTTTTTTTTTGGCATGGATGCTTCAAAATTACACGGAAACTTACTGTCAATCGCTCAGCATTCGTTGAATGGTGTGCTGGATTGTGCTTCACACTTGTGCTGACCATTTCGGCATGCTCTTGCGGTGACCACAAAACCCCACTTACTTGATACGCTCTCGTGCTCGCAATGATACACCTGTAGTTAACGACCGCGCGTCGCCGTGTTCACGGCATGCGCCAGTCTAAAAATGCATTAATACCATTTATAAATAGAAGTCGCCCGTCTTTTATTACGCTTTAAGTAGGAGAAAGATTTTGCAGAATGATATTTCCTGTCAGGTTAAGAAAATTATCCCCCAAAATTTAATTTGGACTTGAAAACTTACCACAGTAATCGTTAATATGATTTTTGCAAGGCTAAGCAGTTCTTTTTCATTTAGAATACAAAGAACACAATTAAAATGTTCTTAATAGTTTACGTTTTCATCAAAACTACACAAAACAAAAATATATAAGATACCAAAGAAATTGTGTTGACAAGTAAAACTATTTATGGGGTTTTCAATTTAATAACTAATATCTATTGACCAATGTTTATGTTTTATATCCTCTTAAGTGGTGTCTATTCTATAGTTTTGTGGGATTTGTGCATGCGCCAAATTAAGTATGTCTTTGTTCGTTTTTCTCTTAGTAATATGAAAAATATCTATCTGTCACAATGTGTTTATAATTCGTATGAAAGATTTTGAATACAATAAACAGATATTTAAACATTTTGAAATGTAATAGATCCTGCAGTTTATAATTAAGTGTCAAATCTGATATGTTTACAATCTGTTTGTAAGATATAACTTCGTAACACTGATTATAGCATCAGAATGAGATACCTGACTTTTTTATATTCCGGGAAATTGAGTCATAATGAATGCGTCTTGTTTTTCATTTCCATTCCCAGTGTGGGGTTAATTTGGCGCATTTACAATTCACAGAAGCACTGTTTGTGCAATTAAGCTATTTTTTCAGCACCTTAATTTATTAACATTTTTGTTTCAAATAAAAACATGAAAAAATTAATTTAAACATAATAAAAATTCTTACTTTTTTAAAAAAGAACGTCAAATTGTAATCTCGAAACTCTTCATGATCAGGCTCAATCAAACAGAGCCTGCAATATTTACATATTTGTCGTGTTCGGAGGCAAAGTTCCCCTTTTATCTATTTCAATAGGTGTATGTGATATTTCTTTTCTCAACTCCACTGTTTGTAAAAGCTACTCATTCATAATTTTGTTCATCAGACACCGTGAAAGTGTTTTTCTGGGATTTATTTTTCCTGAATATCCTAGTTTGGACAATGTAACCGGGATGACAAAATTTTAAATTATTTTACAACCATCTGGTAGACACGCTTTCACGTTTGGCTTCTCTTTCTATAATAGGTTTTGTAATATCTTAAGTTCAACATTAATACCTATGTGA
>JAZAYU010000402.1:92913-261548 GCA_038501625.1 Corbicula japonica | reverse complement strand
GCCATAAATATTTTACCTCCACTCTTCCTAGCGGCGCTTGCGTTGTACATGTACACGTCATAATAATGCGATGAGGCAGAAAACTGATCACTGCGCAGGCGAGAGGTCAATGACGAGTTACATGCTAGTTCTGCATAATATAAATTATAAAATCATAATTATTTCCCAACATGATTTTGTGTTTTACGATAGTTTTGTAATATTTTAGCTAAGACTATCTCGTCCTGTAATTTTATTGCCCTTGCGTAACAATGGCCACAAGAGACTATTAAAGGGCATTCTTTAAACATGTGATTGCGTTTCTATGCAAACAGTGTCTGAAAGGAAAACTTGAACCTGAATAAAACCGATTACACCGTCATTTCTCAGCCAATCACAATCATTGTTCTTTGACACTAAATGTTTTGAACATAACTTTGCAAAGATCAGCATATCCATTCGTTACCACCACGATTCAAATACTCTGCCGAGCTTCAAAAATCATTGTGAAGAGTCTGAACGCCGTATTCGTTGAAGTTATCAAACTGAAGAATATTTTTGCAAGCACCTATCAAGTTCTACCTTTGTACCAAGTTAACTTAGTCTAGCTCTAGTTGTTTTCGTGATATTTGTGCATTTGTTTTCATAATATTTCGTCATTTGCGGCCAATGCCGACCTCAGAAAGATATTATTACTTTGCATAAATTATAATAAATTATAGTTTAAATAGTTGAAAAAGTTTAAATAATAGTTGGTTAAATGGAGAGAAATACGACGAGATACAAACATTTAATGTCAAATTCGTCATTGCCTACATTTCGTCATCAGCTGAAAATTTTAGGAAAGTGAGGTTTAGATGTTGGAAAGTGAGGTTTAGATGTTGAGAATATTGGGGTAAAATTTCTTAAGTAGTTTGGATACAGTTATTAATTAAGGTACAAAATCCCCCAATACCGTTAAAATTGTGAAGTTATCAAACGTCAACAAGTCAAATTCATTTAAAAACGACTTGGTGTTAAGTCAGGGTTTTTCATCCAATATTTCAGTCATCCAAGGAGTTGTAGTAGTAGTGGAACAAAATACGATGCTTGCGATTGACGTCACTGGCAGCCAGATTGTATGACGCCTAGTATCGGATAATGTTTTATATTACCTTATCGAGTTCTTTTTTGTAGATCTACCACATTTTGTCCAGCTCAAGCAGTTTCTGAGATTTTTGCATTAGCCAATTTGGTTTGTAACATAGGTTAAAAATCGGTTCAGTAATTTTGGCTGAAACCATTGCTAAAATTGTGGTTATAGTAATATGAAGCGAAACAAACCGTCTTTTAAAACTATTTATAATAATTATAACATCCAAGTCTCAGATACGCAATACAACCTAAATATCATAAAAATATCAATTGAAATAAAATTCGTCTTAATTGAATGTCTACCTTAGACATCCTTTATTCTCATTCAGGTAGTGTTCAAGTTTATATGATTTCTCTTTATTATAATGCAAATGAATCGAAACGTTACCGAATTTAATTTTAAAATCCAGCATTAAATGACACCGTTAAAGGTTTTAAGTTTAACGTTAGTTTTGCTAAAACATGATTTGGTAAACATTTTTGTAAATTGTACATACCTGTTTCAGAATTAACAAATACTGTCCATAAAAACACAAAACCGTAATATTTGGTATACCGGTTCACAAGTAACCGAGTGAACATTGTTACATGTAAAACAATGTTCGAAAACAATGTATACGTATAATATTGTTAGGTTGAAATCCTCACATTGTAAATCAAAATAAATAATAAATAAAATACGTATGTTTTTTTTTACAATGATGGAAAACTTCCTCTACAAATGTATTGCTTAAAATACATAACCACTATATTAAATCTAGATTCGAGAAAAAAAAACTAATATGTGATCTTCAACAAAGCTTTACACGCATTCAATAAATCTAATCGAACCAAATACGACGAGTCGATATCTTACACCGCAATTAGAAGCATGACTTAACAGTTAAAAACGCGTGATCCCATAAAACAATTTGATTGCGATTCTAACGAACTGGAAAGTATCGACTCCGTTTTTTTTTACGATTAATCAGTGTGGTGACTAAATGGCATGTACATCTTCCTTATTGTGAATCATTTTGACAATATATAGTCCGATTTTATAAACTGAGCCGTGAATAAACGTTTGTATTTATAAATGTTTGGAATAATCCAGAAAATAGGATGCCATGTTTTACAATCGTAGCTCATGATGTAAAAGTTAAACATAATTGTTGGCAAAGTGTTATGGTCGTGACAGTAACGCCTTTTGATTTCCAAACATAAATTATAAAAGGGTTTTGTGTTCGGGTCTCATGGGCGGTTGATTTTTTGCTGCTGCTTTTTAATGTACATGTATTTACTTCAATACATTCATGTAGAAATGAAACAAAATGTGTCTAAAATAGTGAACGTTTGGTTAAATTTCATCAAACAGGTTGCTTTGTAGTTTAAACCATAAGAGCTATGATGTCGCGATTGAAGCGTACTCGAACATATTATTTATATTTACACAGAATTTGAATTTAGTCAATTCGATTTGTGGAATGAAGATTCCAGTTAATACAACTGTCGAAAAAACTTCATAGCTTACATGCATCAATGTACTTCCAGTGAAGAGGGGTCATGGAACGCTATTGCGCAGAAATATATCGTTATTTAGTTTGAATAAACATGAAAACGAAGTAAAAGGGAATACAAAATAAAATAAAGTCAATGAATACAAATATATGAATGGAAAGAAAGAAAATGAAATAGTAATATTAAATATATTAATTTTCTATGAACCCGTGGATTTGAATTCAACTTTAAATATTAAATGTGCGGTACATGTATATAAAAACTTGCTGGGCAAGTCAAACAAGTATAAGAAGAATGGTCGCTGATCATATACAGCATGGCAGGCGTAATTTACAAATGCCGAATTGCAATAAAATTATTGCTACTGCTGCCTTGTTGCCATCTATCATTTATAATCAAAGCGCTGAAAGCGTTGAAAGACTGGCGCGCTGGTTGATAGCGTAGTTTCAACGGAGTAATCAAAATGTCTTGAACAGCGAAATGAACATGAAGGAAGTGGAAAGATTGCTGTTGATGGTCTTAAATTGGCTGTCATAGGGGAGCAATGAATAATAAGAAGTAGTTTTTGATATAAGAATTTAATTTAAGAACACTTTGAAAAACTTTTGAAGATTAAAAAAAGAGAGGTGGAGAAGAACAAAAGAATCGAACTTGTCCGGCAAAGATATCATTACTTTAAACATATGAAACTTTGTGAAAGTTTCTATCATCAACATCAGCAAATAAATCAGTTTATTCAGGGATTTCAATAGATTCATGTACTTGTATTTTGATTAAAGGAAATGTTAGGTTTTCCACTTTTGATATCACCTAAATCTTAGGTTGGAGGTCTTTTTGGGGCAGGAGCGTATGATTAGTGGTTAAATTTTAATATAATAACGATGATCAGGCTCCACCAAAACTTGGTAATGTCAACAATGAAATGCCCACGTAACTTCAGAGACTGAAACAGTTACAATCTTAATTTTTACGTCGATCGTGACAGTGCATTATCAAAAATATCCGCCAACCTACTTACGGTCTCCCCGGGATTTTTGGAAGGGTTGTCGCTGGACTGTTCGTGGATTTTAGCTCTTTTAGCTCGGGAAACTTTTTTTTAAACTATCATTTTATACAGTTTTATATTTGTACCAAAGTTTACTGCAACAACTGTATATAGTATATAGATGATTTTTTATCTCTTTAGAGCCATGAAAGGTAAAAACTTTAAGTTAAAAAAACCATAAATAATGTGAAACAATGTGTAAACGAGCCAAAATACGATCAAACGACACCGACAGACTTGCGAATTCGACCACGTGGAGAGGCGGAGTTATCAAGCTGATAGTAAAGAAATCGAATGATTGGTCAAATCGCCCGTTGCTTAACCTTGAATGAGGTGTGTATTGAAAAGCGACCTGTGTTTACAATGCAATAATTAGAAAATGTATGACATGTCGATTTTAAATAAAGGGATTTCAGCGAATTTAACAGATGTCGGAAATAGATAAAAGCTTGTTAACGATTTTCGGGCGCGACAACCGTTATGATAGCTGGGGAGAACACTGGTGCCCGGCCCGGTCCTTGAAAGCTAAGCAAAATCTCCATCCACACCTACTCCAACCTAACCAAAATGGCGATCCTGGCTATCTTCCGCTTTTCACGTGACTGCTTTGGTTTTAATCGTTCTTTTAATATCCGTTCATAGTTGTTCGAACAACACAAGTAAATTGTTTTCTTGTTTTTATATGTAGCATTTTCTTTTAAAGTTCGCATTCCTTCTCGTAATATTTGTATTTTTTTTAAAATGCACTACTTTTTATGCCACACAACTAAGAAATCTTTCAGGCGTAACTAAACTACTCATGCATATCCAGTTGCTTGTTTACTGCCGTAGCTTTGTCGTGATTTCACTCTACATTTGTTCGCTGGCGTTTTTTTTTTGGCATGGATGCTTCAAAATTACACGGAAACTTACTGTCAATCGCTCAGCATTCGTTGAATGGTGTGCTGGATTGTGCTTCACACTTGTGCTGACCATTTCGGCATGCTCTTGCGGTGACCACAAAACCCCACTTACTTGATACGCTCTCGTGCTCGCAATGATACACCTGTAGTTAACGACCGCGCGTCGCCGTGTTCACGGCATGCGCCAGTCTAAAAATGCATTAATACCATTTATAAATAGAAGTCGCCCGTCTTTTATTACGCTTTAAGTAGGAGAAAGATTTTGCAGAATGATATTTCCTGTCAGGTTAAGAAAATTATCCCCCAAAATTTAATTTGGACTTGAAAACTTACCACAGTAATCGTTAATATGATTTTTGCAAGGCTAAGCAGTTCTTTTTCATTTAGAATACAAAGAACACAATTAAAATGTTCTTAATAGTTTACGTTTTCATCAAAACTACACAAAACAAAAATATATAAGATACCAAAGAAATTGTGTTGACAAGTAAAACTATTTATGGGGTTTTCAATTTAATAACTAATATCTATTGACCAATGTTTATGTTTTATATCCTCTTAAGTGGTGTCTATTCTATAGTTTTGTGGGATTTGTGCATGCGCCAAATTAAGTATGTCTTTGTTCGTTTTTCTCTTAGTAATATGAAAAATATCTATCTGTCACAATGTGTTTATAATTCGTATGAAAGATTTTGAATACAATAAACAGATATTTAAACATTTTGAAATGTAATAGATCCTGCAGTTTATAATTAAGTGTCAAATCTGATATGTTTACAATCTGTTTGTAAGATATAACTTCGTAACACTGATTATAGCATCAGAATGAGATACCTGACTTTTTTATATTCCGGGAAATTGAGTCATAATGAATGCGTCTTGTTTTTCATTTCCATTCCCAGTGTGGGGTTAATTTGGCGCATTTACAATTCACAGAAGCACTGTTTGTGCAATTAAGCTATTTTTTCAGCACCTTAATTTATTAACATTTTTGTTTCAAATAAAAACATGAAAAAATTAATTTAAACATAATAAAAATTCTTACTTTTTTAAAAAAGAACGTCAAATTGTAATCTCGAAACTCTTCATGATCAGGCTCAATCAAACAGAGCCTGCAATATTTACATATTTGTCGTGTTCGGAGGCAAAGTTCCCCTTTTATCTATTTCAATAGGTGTATGTGATATTTCTTTTCCAACTCCACTGTTTGTAAAAGCTACTCATTCATAATTTTGTTCATCAGACACCGTGAAAGTGTTTTTCTGGGATTTATTTTTCCTGAATATCCTAGTTTGGACAATGTAACCGGGATGACAAAATTTTAAATTATTTTACAACCATCTGGTAGACACGCTTTCACGTTTGGCTTCTCTTTCTATAATAGGTTTTGTAATATCTTAAGTTCAACATTAATACCTATGTGAGACCTTACAATAAACAAGAAAAATTTTGATGCAAGGCATAAGGTGGGCGGGAGAAAATATTTCTTGTAATTACAACAATGTAATCACACTGCTCTGACGAAATCTGAATGACTGAGATTTTTACGTTCTATTACTACAAAAATCGGTACATACGCAGTGAAACAGTCAACATCCCGATAGTACGGGCTTCTGTCGTTTTCAAAAATCGTCACATTAAAAAAAATCAAAGCACTGAAAGCAAGCCAGCGGAGCGTAAACATAATCGAAATAAAACAAACACACAATATTCAATGTAACAGGAATATTCCAGTTTTATTCCAGTTATAAAGATTTATAATAACTATACAGAATGAAGAAACTACTATAGAAGACATGTTATGTGCTTGCAACATTGTGGGTTGCCTATGTTGAATGACATATAGATATGTGATATAAGTTAAATTGCAGTAAAATTTTCACTGTAAATGAACAAAACAAAACAAAACACACATAAACAAGAAGCTGTGTTTGGACAACACATATGCCCCGGTAGCGAAGTTTGTCATTATACAAATTTAAAATGATAGCACAATGTTATAACAGCAAGAAATCACAAGTTAGTTCTAAATTATGGAAAAAAAGAACTTTCTTGCGCCAGAACCTGAGCATAAAAAGAATTTTACATGGAAATCAATTAATGTAACATATTTATAACCTAAGATTATAATGTACAGATTATTCATGACAAAATTGGGAAAGTTACAGAATTTTATGTAATTAATGCTTAGGCATTATTACAAACACTGATCATGCAAGTATTTGGAGGGTGGGCATTTATTAGAGACAAATGATTGAAATTGAGAAATATTCAACATGCTGAAACAGATACACCATTTCTTTAAGTACACAATGGGAAGATAACCTCAGGGTCATGACCTGTGCAGTGTTAAGTGTGTTAAATTCATTTACTGTTCTTTGCAGACAATGAGAAATATCCAACTTTCAGAAACAGGTTAACCATTTATCTCTTAGTATAAAATGGGGAGATAACCCCAGGAATAAGCTAGCCAGAAATATGTAACTTGTAAGCATCATAAACTATACACTGTTAAGTGAGTGTGAGAACTTTCATGCCAATGCCCTTTGTAGAAATATCCAACTTGCCGAAACAGGTAAACCATTTATCTCCAAGTACAAAATGGGGAAATAATCCCAGAAAAAAGTTACACAGAGTTATGTTTCTTGCCAATGCTCTTTGTAGAAATTGAGGGGGGGGGGGGGGGGTTGCATAAAAATAAATACATGTACCAATAACTCAGATACAACAATCATTGAAAATTATCCAATTCAATAGTTGCTAGAGATGGGAATATTCAACAAAATAAAACTGGTCAAAATATTGACAAAAGTAATTTTTGGGGAACTGTTTAAATAAATGAGAAAGCAATTGAACAGGACAAATACAAAAACATTACAGGACACAAGTATGTTTGGTCGAGCAATACCAGGATCAAAATACATCACTGCCCAGAATGCCTAGCCCTGGGTTTATGCAACTCAATATTTACCCACGTACCAATTTTGATGATAATTTTATATTCATGCTTTATAGCAACACATCACAACTTAAAACAATGCCATTAGCCTTATAAATGTCATTTAGTAAATGAAAGAGGCACAACAAATTTTTTGTGTTTGTCATATAGTATGGAAATTCTTGGGTTAGCAAAATTGTATTAATTTCATATATTATTATAGCTTATTTCTTTACCTTGTACTATGTCTCTTGATTATTTCCACTTTCAACGTAAATACACAGGGACCCCGTGAAAGGCTATTTGATCTTGGTTTCATGTATAACAATGTGTCAGAGGGAGCCAGAGTTATGTTAATGTAACTATATTTTAAGGAAGTGTCCAACCTTATAAATCAGATAAAAGGGCTCTTTTTTTATTCATTTCATTAGCTAAAGCCTTTAACAGACACCCTTTCCCCACTGTTATCTGTCAACTCTATTTAGACCCTTTTAACGCATGCACCACATCTATCTGATTTATATATACACTCTTTGAATCTTGACCAGGAAGTACATGCACCTAAAAGATCTAAACATTAACAGACTCTGATTAGCCAAACTGATATGCATGTTGATATGGTTTAACCTTGTCACACATGAAATAAAAGCTGCATGGAAAGAGTAGACAAAAACATGGAATACTTGAGTTTTGCACAGAAAATCCATTTCTAACTCCAACCCTTAACTCTATATATACACCTTTATGGCATAGGCAAACAGTGTAGATCTAGATCACCCTGCATCTCTTTGCAGTTTAGTCAGAATCTGCACTATTCACTTTCAGATTCATAAAGTTATTTCTGAACAAGACATGACCAATGTAGATCTGATCAGATGGCACAAATGTTCAGTCTGATCTGGATCTACACTAGAAACACATGCAATGAAAGGCACATTTATATAGCAGAAAGGTGCTCTTGATCAATAATTTTTAGTTTTGCCCCTTAGAGTAACATGAACAATCTTTTTAGTAAATATTATCATCTTCAACTAAAATTTTAGAAATTACTCTACATTTACTTTATAAAGCTATTACAGTTACTATAACTAAGTTTACGTTAATGCATATAAATATCTATGTACTTTCAATGCCAATTAGTTAACAAATTATTTTATTAGAATATATCATTTAGGGATTTCAAAAGATGCAGATTCTTGCATGTTGATGCAAGCATATTTGAATTTTTTCACTTTTGACCCCCTGGCTAAGTTTAATATGTTCTTTTAAATATGTTTTTATTCACAAATTTATCACATCTAATGAGCCAGTGACTGTTCTTTGCTCGTGAAAAATCCTTTCAGAGGTGCAGGGATTTCGGATTTCAATAGCTTTTGAAAACCAGGGGTTGTTTGTCCCTGTTGAGAGTTTTTAAGGGGTCATAATCAAATAGTTGCAAGTTATTTCTTGTGTTTAACTTGAACCTAACTACTTATACAAGTGCTTTAACTTCGTTTAAATATATGTTCAGTGGTATAATAAGTATTGATTTTATAATTAAAATGCAATAAAGACAATATTTATCTTTATTCTTGCAATATTCGACCATGATTCCTTCATCAAAAGAACCCAAGCTTAAAACCAGGAACGGTCAAATGTTGAAAACACTTATTTGCTTGCATCAAAATGCAAGAATCTGCATCTATTGAAATCCCTGAGGCAGAAAAATTAAGTCTGACATGGTTATTTTTCAAAATCCAAACTGATCGTCATAATTTTTCCTGTTGTTGCGATAATTACCTGGCAAAAACTAGATAATTTTAAAATATAAATACCAATTTCCTTAATCCATGTTTGAAGTGGTCATATTGAAAAAACAAATATCATCGAGACTTAGGAAGCTACTAGTAGTTTAAGCTATTCAAGTAAAAAAAAAACTATTTACCTTGTTAAAACTTGTAAACCTGGAAGGTGTTTAACTGCCAGTGTGATACAGAACTTTGTTTTCCAAAGTGCTTGAAGTGTCTATCTTTAGTAAGACTACATCCTCACCAGAAAATGTAAACAATAATCAGATGTGTTTCCATGCAGCCGGTTTTATACAAATCATTATATGCAAAATATGCCAAACTGTTTTAGTGAAGTTGATTGCACATTTATGCATACAATGACTGCACACATGTATGCAATATTTGGGATAGTTTTAAACATCTGTCATGTTAATTCCACTTCAGAAAAACTCATTTTGCATCATTTTCATAACTTTCACAATTTAAATTCGCACAAAACATTTGAAATTTGTTCTAAGTGTTTAATATTTTTTAGTCTCAATCATTCAGACGCCCTGATTTCGCAATGGCGATCAGTACGTCTGAAGACATTGTTCGTTAAAAAACCAGACACTCTAAAACGAGGCTTGTAAGTAGGACATTAGTATGGAACGCCGTTGTTGTCTTTTGAAAATTTATTTTTTAGACTGTCGCCCTGTCAGCTGGAAATCGAAAAAACATATCCTACGGCGACACGCATTTTTTAACTGTATTATTGCGCCCAAAGGCGTGTTCAAGTAAGCTGAGGAAGCCATTTAATTTGATGTTTAGTGTTGCTTTATTTTTGTGTTTGGCTGTAGAATGTAGGGATAATTTTCAGGTCAAACTATTTTTTTTACTGCTCTAACTTCTCTAAACTTATAAATAATAAACATACATAATAAGATTTATTTATGCAAAGTTTGAAAGAACTGCATTTTTCCGTTATAGAGATTTTGATATTCTTCTCTTTTTATCAATCATCGTACAATGACAACTGTCATACCATGTGTATGTATGTATTTTGTAATTTCCTCCTTTATTCATAGGAGCACTCCTCTTCACCAGAGGATAAGGTTTTTCGTATATGTACACTTTCTTTTACCTCCATTATAGAAGATCGCTGTATTCAACGTATGTTACCCCTACCATCATATTCATGATATCACCAAGTATATATCAACACCACCACCGAGTATTTACACACATATATCTATATATACAATTACATCTGACAGGTTCAGATAACTATAGAGAGATACAGATACAGGGAATCCGGGTGCGCTACCATATCTTTTTTCGAAGAGACCCTCTGATTCTTTAACGTGCCCGGTGTATAGCACCGATACACGCACTGAAATTCTACTTCCTGGAAGTGAACCAGTACTAATTTTGGTGAGAAACACTAGGCGTATAATACAGAAATTTCCAGTGCCTTGTTCGGGATTCGAACCCACGACCTCCGCATTGGTAGACCAACGCGTTACAACTGGACCACCCGTCCACCCATACAACGTGACAGTCTTAAACCATAATCACGAAGAGGCAGCAACGGCGTGTCATATATTTGCATTCATTTATGTAAAATGGAGAAGGCAAGTACTTAAACGTCATTTGTTTATAAACCATATATCTGATTTTGTAGCTCGATATCATATTACCTAAATTTTTCTTTGCCCAGTGTAGGAGAAATATGGTTAAAGCACTGTTAACAAATTTCATTAGAAATCGCGATTGATTTTGGATTTGTTTACAATACAAAAGCGCCACCTGTCGATCAGACTTTTTATAAAGCGATGTCTCTAGACGTTCGTCAGAGCAGTGTGACACTGATCAATGACAGAACGTCTAGATGATCTAGACTAAATATTTTTGGGAAACACAATTAAGGGGAGATCACCGGTGTTGTGTGTAGTTTGGGCTAAACGCCGTCTGTGTTACGTAACAATGCCAAACCAATCAAACAACCGACGCGGTATATAACAAAAATTAACAAACAGACCATTGCAAGATTAAAAAAGCAACGTACCTAAATTTTATAGTATAATTACGTTTTGTCCCGAAAAACAATCTCACCAATTATGTTCCACAAGATCA
Organism: Corbicula japonica; assembly: GCA_038501625.1. Taxonomy (NCBI): domain Eukaryota; kingdom Metazoa; phylum Mollusca; class Bivalvia; order Venerida; family Cyrenidae; genus Corbicula; species Corbicula japonica. The sequence continues at coordinate 250,169 of JAZAYU010000402.1, read as the reverse complement.
CAAATAGTTATAAACACGGTGCAAAGGTCAACATCCCTGACCGATTATACGGAAACTACGTCTTGCAATGTACAATTAAAACAATGGATGACCAGTATCGCAATTGACCATTTATTCACACCATTGTTTCCGAACAAAACTCTCACGAATTATGTTCCACAACTTCCAACAGGTACATCTACAGTGCAACAGTCAACATCCCTGACCGATTATACGGAAGGACCGGCTACCGTTGTTTTCAAAAAATAGTCACGTGCTCAGGAGAACTTATTATTTGAAAATTTTAAAAAAATCAAAGAAATCCTACAAAGCGATGTCAGGCAGTTCCAATGGTGCAAGTCGTTAACAATTTGTGAATACTTTTTTTTGCAAAACTTCTCTCATTGATATATATCTGAACAAAAATACAAACATTTATGAAATTATGCTGGTATCCTTCCACATTAAATTCTCAAAGTAAGCACAAATATAGTGGGCGGCTTCTGCCGCCCACTAATTAGTTGTTGTTTGGTCTTCATTGTGTCTAGTCGTAAACTCCAGTATATAACAATTTGGCGACGAGGTTTGTGGACAGTTAAACTAGCAAAAGTAGGCAAATTAACGGAATTTGTTGAAGGTATTGAGACAATTGAGAATTATGTAGAGCGAATGGAACAATATTTTGCTGCAAATGAAATAAAAGACTAGAAGCAAGTAGCGGTGTTTCTATCTGCAATTTGACCAGCTGCATATGATGTGGTGAAGAATTTGTTGCAGCCAGATTTGCCGAAAAACAAGAACTACGCTACTTGTGCAACATTGCAGGATTATTACATGCCTTAACCTCTTGTGATAAGTGAACGTTTCACGTTCAACAAATGAAATGAAAAAGAGGGGAAACAGTGAATAATTATGTTATGGAGTTAAAGAGGCTTGCAAAAAACTGTGTGGAGTTTCTTGCCAGAAGCTTTGAGAGGTCGTTTGGTTTGCGGTTAATTGCGGCCCGAGGCAACACAAAAAAGCTTTAGTCGGAAAACGGGCTAGATTTTGACGGGGCAACTAAAATTGCTCTAGCAATGGAGACAGCGGCGAAGGACGCACAAGCATTTTCTCATGGAGAGAATGTGTTCTACGCCAAGAACAAAGCATCGAGTGCTGGACATTCGAAACCAGAATGGGATTCCAAATTGAACAAGGCAGTCGGAACGACAGCAATATCCCCCGCCGCAGATGTGAATGTGGGAAAGATTATGGATGGTTAAGAGCAAATTAAACAGTAGCTGTGGGCAACGGGCAGGCAGGTGCAAGCCATTTCAAGTGCAAGGGTATGTCATGTTCAGATAAGTTTCAGAGTATTGGCCTGCTCAAACAGAGGCGGCCTTGACCTTGAGCCAGCTAGGTTGGAACATGGGTTCTGCACATCAGGTTCGTGAACTGAACATTTCACTTAAGTTACATAATATTCATTCCAGTGGTTCAGAAAATATGAACTGGACACGAAATGCATGGTTCAAATCTTCAAACACCACTAGTGACCTTGACATATTGGAACATCGGTTCTGCACATCGTCTTGATGGGGAGAACATTTGACTAAAGTTTCATGAAATTTGTTCTAGGGGTTAAAAAGTTATAGACTGAACACAAAGCATGCAACTTTCATGAAATTCCTTCAAGGCTTTTCAAAAAACACCACATTTAGGCGGTTATGTTGGAACATGGGTTCTGCACGTCGTCTTCATTGGGAGAACAATTGACTAAAGTTTAATGAAATTCCTTCTTAGGTTTCTACGCCAAGAACAAAGCATCGAGTGTTGGACATTCGAAACCAGAATGGGATTCCAAATTGAACAGACGGACGGACGTACGGACGGACGGACGAAGACCATTCCTTTATCCCCCAGCCGCTATGCGGCGGGGGATTTAAAACAACGACTCAGGAAAGAAAACCAGGGGGACTGGCAAAGCGTGTTTCCGGTGTGGTGGGGACCACCAAGCTAACAGTTGTGAGCAGCGTAAAAGTAAATGCTTTAACTGTGATAAAACTGGTCATCTGGCGAGAGTTTGCAGGAGCAAAAGCAAACCGCACAAAGGAAAACAAAAAGTTAAACACGTAGATGTTGAAAGTAGCGAAAATTCGGAGAGTAAAGTGTACACAATTAACTTTAATAACTGCACCTCGGACAAAGGTAAACAGAATTACGTTGTTCGCATGAAAATATGCGACGAATAGGTTAATTTTGATTTAGATACTGGTAGTATGTAACCATAATAAATGAAGAGACGTACAAAAGTAAACTCACAGACAAATTTCCGTTGAAAGCAACTAAAGTGCAGCTTCAAGCATATTCGGGTGAATGTACCGTACCAGTTCAGTATGAAAAACAGGTCAAGAACGCGCTTTGGATTATCGTTGTGAAAGGTAAAAAGCCATGTTTGTTGGGAAGAGACTGGTAAGAAGTTTTCAAGTTGAACTGGGATTCAATATTTACCTATCTGAAATCAACAGTACTGACTGTTTGACCAAATTAACCAAATTAAAAGAGGAATACAGACATCTTTTCCGGACAATTGGTACTCGGGTGCTCCAATTAAAGGCTTTAAGGCTACGATTTGCGTAAAAAAGTGGATGCAAAACCAATATTTTGCAAAGCCAGACCAGTACCATACGCTCGCAAGAAGAACGTAGAAAAAGAGCTTCAAAGGCTACAAGATGAAGGAATTCTGTATCCAGTAAAAACAAGTGATCACGCAACACCGATTGTCGTGGTTCCGAAAGCGGACAAATCAATCCGAATTTGCGGGGATTTTAAAGTTACGGTGAACAAGTTCATAAGTGAAGAGAGGTAACTGTTACCAAATACAGTTGACTTGTTTGCGACGTTAGCTGGCGGGAAGAAGTTCACAGAACTTGACTTAGCACAAGCGTACACTCAGTTAGAGCATGAATCCGATTCTAAAAAAATACTTGACTACAAATACAAGTATAAAGTTACTACGTATTCGGCGCTTGGCGTAAGGAGTAAGCTCCGCTCCAGTCATATTCCAGTCTGTGATGGATCAGATCCTGTCAGAATTACCAAACGTGGTATGTAGGATCGACGACATACTCATAACAGCCCCTGATGACAAGGCACATTTGAGAACACATCGAGAGGTGTTTCAGCGACTGGATGAGCACAACATAAGGCTTCATGGCCGAGAAAGTAGTGTACATTGGTCTTTTGATAGATGGAGAGGGTCTGCATGCTACTGAGGACAAAATGGAAGCTGTTAAAAAGGCTCCTTGTCCAACAAACGTGAGTGAACTTCGTTCATATTTGGGACTTATTAACTATTATGGTTCGTTCCTGCCAAAGGGGTAGATTTACGAAGGGTGAATATTGGCCTAATAATTAGCAGAAAATTAAAAATGAAAAAGAAGCATTTTTATGCTTAAAAAACTATTGTTTTATTCTTTGTGTTTAAAAACAACAAAATATGTGAAAAATTAATTGAAAAATTGTACCTGTATAGTAAATAAATGAACACAGGTTTGTATGTTTTTGTAAATTTTTCATAATTTTCCAACATTAAAGTGAAAAATTTGTATTGGGCACAGGCCTCGAACAAAAAGAAAATCATATCAATATGTTTGCAAAATAATTGGAAAAATAATTTTGTAAACGAAATTTTGGTCGAGGCCTGTGCCCATGACGAAAATTAACTTTGAACTTTGCCAGGTAGTTTGACTACATTTGCTTATATGTACGCATTTCTTCGCAATAAATCACTGGATTGCTCATCTTGCTTCTTTTTATTAATAAAATATCAATCTTACATCATATAAAGCCTGAAATAACAGGTTAAAGTTGGTAGGAATTGACAGGTACGGATCGTATTGGGAACTGACAAAATTGTTCGACAATTCTGCGAACGAAAACGACGAAGATAACAACAACAACAACAAAACTGTAAACAAGTTGTTGCGCTCAAAACCATTCAAGTTTGGAATAAAAAGGAGATTTTTAATAACAGCATTAGGTCAGGCAAGATGAGATTGACAAACGAACATCCAATATACCGGGTTTGAGTAAGGATAGCCTGAAATGATCTACCTCTACTAGCGTCTGGAAAAGTTTAGTTCGTCCACGGAATAAATCGATCGACATGTAGTTGTACGTAGGAGCTATTTTATTTTCAATTTATAAAGTATCCAATGTTGTCATATAATATGTCTTGTGTAATGCGTTTTTATTTAAATAAGATTAGCTGCACTAGATTTCCGAATGGAGAATAATACATGTACCGAAGTATCAACATGTACAAATTATGTACATATATACTATAGCCATAGCCTGAGAAGACAGTATAGATAATAAATGTAATAAACTACTCCTTTTTTAAATAATTTTTTGCTTCTTTCATTAGTTGATATAGAATTTTATATATTCAAATCTGTTTTATGAATTTGTTATTGACACGGTGGTGATACTGAAAAAAATTAACACAAAATTTTATTGTGTGGGGAGGCTGTTTTTTCTGAATGTGGCGATTCCTGATATGCATATTTCACCTTTTTATTAATATCAATTTTCTGATCAATGGTTCAAAAATGGATTTTCTTTTTACAGAATGACGTCAAGTGCTCCCAGTTACTATTGCTGCATTGTTTGCAATAAAAGGACAGAGCAACAGACCAAAAACACCTCGTTAACCTTAAGGAAAATCATTTCTAACGAAGATCTTCTTTGCTGCAACAGAGCGATCCTAACTGCAACGAATGCAGTCATAAATATATTCTCCCAAGAACAGCAATATTATGGAATGCAACAGATCCCACTGATGCTAACTATTTGCCAGCACCAATTACAAACTTATATTACAAAGTTGGCAAAACTAAAGAACCTCTCGTCAGTTTCCGTCAGTTTCCGTGAAACTCCAATCTACCCCAAAAACACATGCAAGATGTTGATTTTATCGCTCAGTGCGTTTTTAGAACTGTACTTCAACTTGAAATCTTGTCAAGATGTTGAGAGAAGTTTTACCCGTTGGATTGGGATGATGTCCTGTTCGCATTTGTTGTGGTGTTTAAAACGCTATTAGATAAAGGCGATCTTGAACCAAATAAACATCAACTGTACTTCAACTTGAAATCTTGTTGAGAGAAGTTTGCTGCCATAAACATAACTCTGCTGTACAGACTTTGACGAGGCCTAATGTGACTCTGATTATTATAATCAAGCAGGATTGTCCCGGTTTCGGTCAGAAAACACCTATTCGCAACACAAAAGACGTAAATCCGTTCGAAGCTATTACCGTTTATGGTAGATTGCGAATATCAAAAAGCATAATTATGGTGAACCTAATTTAACCATGTTCTAAATCGGAGTAATAATAATCAATTCAAAAAATCATGGGTAGTCTGATAGTTTTATTTTCGAATGTCATACACATTTTATATTTTAATACATAGGTTTGGGACAAATAAAACATTGTTGAGAATTGTTTGAAGTAATTGTTATTGTGTTTACCAGTAGTTTCTAAAATTTCAAAATCCCAATCGGGCATTAGCGCCAAAATATTGACTATTCCCCGGTTTCCTGTTCGCACGTACAGTGACTTCCGGTCCTCAATAAAGCGCATTTCACACTACCGATCCCCAGTCCAATCCTCCCTTATCGCATATGTTTTCGTCGGCGATATCTCACCAACCTCCAAACAGATTTATGATTTACGAGCTGTAAACGGACACATTCTTTGATCAATGTTTAGAGCGGCACGCGACCTTTGAAGTTTCCCGCGATCGGCGTTTTTGATGTAATACACACGCATCCCATGATTTTTCAATATGAAGTAATAGTTCAAAACAGTAGTCTACAGCAGTGTTAATAGCGATTCTGAATTTGATTATTTAGTTTTTGAACATGTATTTACTCTAGGAATTTCGGGAGGCAAGTATTCGCTTTACGTAAATATACGTCGATATATCTTGCTTTGTAACACAAGATTAAAATTTTAATTGATTTGTAATGTAATTCGGTTCTTTATCGGATGTAGTAATTATTGAATCTTAACAAATTACGCGTATTTACGTAATCAACATTTATTTCTGAGTCAGCCTTGAAATATATGTTGTACACGTAGATTTTTGTAAGTTTGTTATTTTTCTGAACCGTTTTATGCGTAAGGAAGCAAGCCTGTATCGTGATTTTTTTTACATGTAGTATATATTCATTCTAGCATTTTCAACTTTGCTGCGAAAAGCAATTTCAGTAAAATCCGCATTATATGCATTTTCTTTAAAAAAGAGAAACAGCAATGTTCAACGTACTTTGTTTTATTCGGTCGTCGGTCATTAAGAATTACGCACATCGGACTAAGACTTATTTCAATAAAATGCAAACTCTTTTATTGTTTACGTAAATTAATACAATCTCGGGTATGCTTTTTTCATTATGTTATCAAACAGCCATTGACTGGCCGCAGTGCATTTGGAAATGAAATAAACTCACCCGTAATAAAATGAGATCGATTATATCCAGTTTCATGTAGGACGCAGGCAATTCACGCGAAGTGGATGGTATCAGAGTTGTGAAGTCGATGATTGAGTATAGCTGATTAAGCTGTCAAACATTGTACATGTAGGTAATTTCTGTTAAAATTTAAGGGCCACCATGCATGCCCGAATTTTTTAACAATTTTAAAATTTCAATCGGACGTTTTCCTGAAAATCGGACAATGACCGGTCTGTCGAAAATTTTATTTAGAAACAATGGCGCCGGGCGTTTTCTTTAGTAAAGGGACATTTTTTGTTGAGGAATTAGATATTTCAGACATGCAATTAATATAAATATTTTGGTCTTGGACTTAAATTTGAAAAAAACAGCAGCAAAGAAAAGTAATGAATTATTTGATATTCCATTATGTGTGTACTTGGGTGATTGATCTGTGACTGATGATTGAATATTTTTTTTAATCTTGAATTTTTATTTTACCAATAAAAGTATGGATAATAAAGAACTTGCTATTTTACTGTATTTCACTAAATATATTCATATAAAAACGGATTGTCACTGACGTCAAACATGCAAAACGTTAATGACGTCATTTTTCTTTGTTTTTTTACATATACGGTGGGTGTCTTTTATGCGAGATTTTGGTGAATTTTTTGAGAGCAGCACTTTAATTTGTACATTTTCTGTTGAGGTATGGTCTATAGATATAATACACATAAAATTATAAAAAAAATATTATTAGGCCATTTTTGACCCTTCGTGAACCTACCCCTTTATCTACCGTGTTGCATCCACTGCACGAACTACTTAAGAAAGATACACACTGAGCGTGGACCCAGGAATGTGAAACTGCTTTTCAAAACAGCAAGACATTAGATATCAAGAGTGGACTGTAAGTTCATTATGACTTGAATAAGCCTCTTATGCTTGCTTGTGACAGCTTATCATACGGATGCGGAGCGGTGACCAGCCATATTATGCTAGATGGAACAGAAAGACCGATAGCTTTTGCCAAACTCCCCGCAGTGGTTACTTTCCCTTACAGTTTCAGTTGTGTAGCGAAACGAAGCAAATCACTTCGCCGAGGTTGAGCTTTTGCATCAAGGACACTCACAAGTTCCGAGAAAAATTATTCTCAGCTGGAGAAAGAAGCTTTAGGCATAATATTCGCAATGAAGAAGTTACACAAGTACCTTTATGGTAGAAAGTTTAAATTAGAAACTGACCATCAGTCACTTACCACAATATTTGGTTCGAAAAAGGACATTCCTACATTAGCTGCAGCAAGACTGCAACGTTTGGCAATCATCTTAGCGGCGTATCAGTACGACATTGTGTATCGAAAATCAAAAGATCATGCTTACTGTGTTTGTCCAGATTACCCATCGAGAAGGACTTTGAATTTGTTTCATTTCTCGATGAAATTCCATTGAACAATAAAGATATCGCACAAGGTAAGCGCAAGGATGTTCTTCTGAGCAAAGTGTATGACTGCATACAAAATTGATGTCCAAATACAGTGAGTGTCAGTGAGTTAAAACCATTTTTCAATAAGAGAAATGAGTTATCTGTAGAACAAGGCGTAATATTTTGGGATTACTAGTAGTTATACCAGCCAAATATCGCGAAAGGCTTATGACAGAATTACACGAGGAACACACGGGAATGACTATGGAGTTTTCAAGGAACAGTCATTTCTTATTGTTACCGACAGTTATTCTAAGTGGATTGAAGTTTTCCCAATGATCAATCACAAGCTACAGTACAATTGATAAATTAAGACCGTTATTTGCATAAACCAGTTTACCAGAAGAGCTTGTAAGCGACAATGCGTCAAACTTCATGGACAAAAACGGCATTAAATATGTGTTCATTCATACTTATCATAGTGCTAGTAACGGACAGGCTGAACGAAGCGTACAGATTGTCAAAAAAGCATTGAAAACACAAGTGTTAGATGTTAAAAACAACAAAAATATGTCAATTCACAATAGTTTGGCGAGGTTCCTTCTACGCTACCGTACCACTGCACACTCAGCAAGTGGAGAAATGTCATGTGAATTGTTTCTAAAGAGACAGTTACGCACACGTTTAACATAAATTAAACCAAACAGACAGAAACACGTTGAAGGAAAACCGGAGCGAGTTAAGTTACAACACGTACAATTAACGAAAGTGAGAACCCGAGGGGTTAAAGCTTCAAAAATGTTACCATAGTAATTCAAAACCAGTTTTTATAAAGATTTTATTTATTAACTAGTTTTTAACCCTGTCGTCGTGTTCTTGCTGGTTTGAATCCTGGTGCTGTGGTCTCGGTAAGATCATTGTGTACCCGCCTTTTGCTTTGCAATGCTATCAGCTTCTTATGTTTTAATATATGTTTTTCATTGAATCATTGTTTAGCTGATGGGTGGGTTGGAGTTATTTCACTTAGAAAACTTGTACTTGTTTGTTCATATGAGCACCTGTTGGGGCAAGTGTGGGGTTGTTGCATCCTAGAACCTTGTTTAAATCCCCAATGGCAAATTGGTTTTGTTTCATATTTGCAATTCTCAGATTCATTTTGCATAAAAGCATTTGTTTTTCACAAGTGCCGACGACACGTTCAGTGTTAATCGAACGTGCTTGATATTGACATCGAGCTTCTTTTTAATTCTTTTATCGTCAAAACAATGGGGAAATGAAGTACCAACAGGAAGCAGATGCGGATTTAAGCCTTAAAAAGGGTAAGTGATCCGTGGAGCCGTTATTACGCTGCTGCATGCATGTTGTCTGATTCCGATAAATCGGGCGGTCAAATATTTATTAACGTAGCCTTAATATTATTAGAATATATAACAGAATGTGAAACGTGCAAATATATAATTACTGTAAATATAGCATCGTGACAGACTGTCACGTTGTTTTGAAACTTCATAACTTTCTCCAAATTGAGAACAAATACATGTTCACACTCAAAAAATATCTTTTAGAAAAAGTTATATCCACATATCTATGGAAGCAAATATGCTGAAGTTATATTTCGTTGTAACAAAACCATAAAAAGTAAATGTTATAAAATAGACAACAGAATAAAATAAGAAAATATTGTTTTTAATGAATAAAAATAATTAAAATGTGATTACTTTAGGCGGTAGGCGCCGATTGCACACATACTGTTACTAATGTATGACATGTAAAAGAAATATAAGTTTTACAAACTGCACTTTTTTATTTCCATTTTTGTTTTGTATCGTTTTTGTTGTTGTTGTTGTTGTTTTGTATTATGATCAAATTCTGAAGACATATCAGTTATACTATTTTCATAATGATAATGACTGAACAGCCAAAAAGTTTCTGAGCAAAACGAAGTTGAAGTACTGTGTGTAGACAGTTGTATTCCTTCTTTCTTCTGATGATAAACACAGATCTAGACGGAAGCTTTTAATATCCCAGCACTGAAACACAACAATAGCAATTTAGTATAGTATGCACATGTAACAATATTTTAGTTATGTTTTATTTACAGTTTTATGAAGCTGGTGTCAAATGATCAATAAAATTCGTTGGCAAGTTTCTAAACTTAAAAAAGTAAAGGAGAGTAAAATAGAATGCTACACTCATATCCTATATTATAACAAATTTAATCGGTCAGAATGTGGCTCAAACCTCAGAAGCAAATTTTTACATCAAACTATGCCTGTGCCTGTTCCAATGGTGTAAACCACACGAATAATTTTTTATTCGTTTTCGTAGTTGTGGTGGTACTTTTTTGCTAGATTGATAATATAACGCTCTCGTTTCCTTTTATTTGAATTGTCTTACTTATAACAAGCATGCTCTTTCTTCCTCTCTTCTTTTCCACTGCGTGGGAGGCTGTGTTTTGTGAGTGTGGCGATTCCTGATATGCATATTTCACTATTCGGCTAAGTGGGTTATCGGTAGGTTCTGCCAAGGGCTTTTCCTGAGATAGGTTAATATGAACTAAGGCACAGCCTCTCTCGGAATCGACAACCGAAAACTAATACTACAGTGAACAATAGCTGCTTATTAACATTCTGTTGGTATCTTCTTAACGTTTTTAATGTCAGGATTATAGCAAATGAATATAACGAAAAACTAATTTCATTCTGTTGTAAAGTTTTATTTTATATTACAGTTAATAGATATGGTGAACATAATTGATACTTTGGAAGCATTAGATATAAAAGTCTGCATTCATATATTATTATGTATACTAGCGGCAAATAAAAAGTTACCACTTTTACCATTTGCATTGATGTATTGAAACTATTCTGCATCACGAAATAGCACTAGTACATTCTTGCAATTTCGGGTAACTCATTGTCTGCTGAATTTACTTAACAATTGAAAGTTTCCAATGTTTTCTTTTAAGACAAACTCTGGTGTTTATTTTCTCAACCTTGGAAAATTGAAAAAACTTAACAATTTGAAATGGAAACCGGGTAATTTGAAATTGACAGAATGGTGGCAACATAGTACATTTGTGTAATTGTTTCAAATTTCATCATAGTAAAACTTGAAATTCCTATAAAGCTATTCAAATTTAATCAATTCTTGGTATTGGACAAAGATTTATTTCACAAATAAAATTTAAAAAATCGAAGTTACCTTGAACAACTGTAAAATCAGTCACATTTGAATAACCAGTCAATGGTTCTATGCTATTCATTCGTAAATAAAAATCAAATAAACCATGTTTGAATTAACCCTTTCCTCTATATATGTATGCAACATTTTATTGCAGATCCTGGTCAGGCAGAACACACATGCCATGTAATCAGGATCTACACTGTGTACTTTCTGGTCAGAAATAACCTAATAAATCATTAAACAAACAGTTTGATATATCTTTTCAGTTCATATCTAATTAAAGCTATACTGGTATTAACCCTTTACTTGATAGATCTATACACCTTTATTGAAAATTAAACAGTGTAGAATTTGATCAGCGGGCACAGTTGTCCCATCTGATCAGGATCTACACTGTTCGCATTCTAATACATGTACTATTTCTAACCAAAATGAAAACAGTGAAGGTCCTAAGGACGATCAGACATTACAAATGTGCGGAAATCTACACTAGTCACACATGCAATAAAATGCATACATAACGAAGTCACGAGTTATGATAGTGATTAATATTGTACTGCATCCAAGGCCTTAGAGGCATAATTTTGTCAACAATGCTGACACATAACTCCAAAAAATGTGTCCAGTGCAATGCTCAAAAACATTATCCGTCTACTGAAAGCCAAAGGCGGTCACCAGCCTTTTTTTCTGTTGATGATGACCCCTTCTGGCTTTTAATAGATGGTATGTAAAAATAACCATTAGTACAACTATGGACAAGAGCCATGTTACACATGGTCAATAACCCTGCCGGAAATAAGTTACTTGAAGGTTGTGTACTTTCATATAATTTACCTGGAGAGGAAATCCTTAAAATGCCATATAGTTATGGTCATGCTGAGTACAGTTTTCAATTAAGTGGTTGCAGTTTGAAGAAAAAAACCTAAAAATACCCAAGATAGAGTTATTGTTTTTACACACTGCATTACCTACCAATGTGTTCTGTCAGTGTATGAAATTTGAGTAAAATCCCTCTAGTAGTTTTGGAGTTATGCTCCGGACAAAATTTATTAAGTAATTCTATAAAGGGGAATAACTCTAAAAAGAGCAAGGTAGAGTTATTGTTCTTGCACACTGCACTACCTACCAATGTGCTCTGTCAGTGTATGAAGTTTGAATAAAATCCTTCTGCTTGTTTTGGAGTTATGCTACGAACAAAATTTATCAAGTAAATCTGATAAAGGGGAATAACTCCAAAAAAATAGGCAAGGTAGAGTTATTGGACTTGCACATTGCACTACCTACCAATGTGCTCTGTCAGTGTATGAAGTTTGAATAAAATACCTCAAGTAATTTTGGAGTTATACTCCGGACAAAATTTATCAAGTAAATATGATAAAGGGGAATAACTCTAAAAATAGGCAAGGTAGAGTTATTGTTCTTTAGCTCTGTCAGTGTATGAAGTTTGAATAAAATCCCTCAAGTAATTTTGGAGTTATGCTCCGGACAAAATTTTTTCGGACGGATGCACGAACGCAGAGATGCACGGACGAAGGGCATTTCTAATATCCCCCTTGTCTTCGGCTGGGGGATAAAAAATAAAATATTTGTCAACTGAACTCTGTACAACTTAAACAAATGTGTCCTAGGTATGCATTGCTCAAGAACTTATGCAAAAATAACAATTTCGTCAACATTACTTACTCATACAAAAATGCATCCAAGAACATTTGCAAAGTTATCAGTTTGTGTCAACATTTCTGACACATAAGTCATACAAAAAATGTGTAATAGGGATGCAATACTCAAGAGCACATGTAAAAATAACAATTTTGTCTTCATTAATATCAAATACATGTAACTCATACAAAAAACACATCCTATGAATGTAATGGTCAAGAACATATGTAAAAGTAACAATTTTGTCTACATTACTCATAGCAAAAATGCATTCTATAGATGCAATGCTGTCTGATCAGGATCTTAACTGTTCGCTTTTTTATTCATTAGGTTCTTTCTGACCAAAATGCGACCAGTGCAGATCCTGCTCAGATGACACTGATGTGTCTGCTGATCTGGATCTACACTGGTCACACATGGGTATTAATGGAGGAAAGGGTTAAAAACAATGAAATACCTTTTTTTACATTTTCACAAATGTGTTTTCTATCTGTTAAGAAGCATTTAACTAAGATACCCCTCTTTCTGTACCAATCAGATGGTACATAGTGAGCGTGTGATTTTTTGTAGTATTTCCAATTGTCATTTTATTCTACTCTTCCACACACACACATTGAGTCTGAATTCTTCATTTAATATCTTTCAGAGCATTACAACAAAGCATTATGTTGGCATGTTGCAGAGTAAGTTTTTAAATATAATATTATATGACTTGTGTAGACTGTCTGTGAATTAATCTGTCAGTCTGTGGTGACATGTTGTCCAACAATTGCAGTGGAAGATCTGGTCACATAAAAACAATTTAACAGCAAAATAATGAGAATCCTGGGCTAGAAGTCAAATTCTTCAACGAAGACCTTGGATGTTCATCAACAACTTAAAGTTTTCAAACACAGCATCGCCCATAAAAGTTGCTGAATAGTTGTTTGGCTCTTTCCAACCACTTATGAGAATTAATGATACATTACCCATTAATTCATTTAGTTTTTGCAGATTTTCTTTGTTGACAGAGAAAATATAAACACATTTATGTTCCAACTTGTGATGAAGAATACAGTGGAGGCGTGTCAAATCATGATGCAGACAGCTGAAGTTGCAGACTGACTGAAAAAGTAAAATATTAATATTAATGATGAACCACAGTTATGTTACACTGAATAATGTTCACCTGTAGTGCACAAATAGAAATACAAAAATAACTTTAAAAAAAGATCTATCATTGAAAAATTATTCAGATACAATGGTATTTAGAATGGAGAAAGATTTGAGATGTGTTAAGGAAATTTATGAGCTGCAATACTATGTTTATTATTAATAAAAGAATTTTAATAAAAATAAAACCATAAACCTACAAGTCAGAGTACTTTTGTTTGCATCATGCCAGTCTTAGAATTAGACACTTCATTGTGATACTGCTGTCAAAGCTGCTCTAACCCATGAGTGACTGTGTCATCTTTCTAGCATCACCTGGACCTGAAATATGACAGGAAGTGTTAACAGTTGAGAAATTATTCATCTTGTAAACATTAAATTTAACATTTTACTCCAGATAATATGCCTTTTATCACATGGGCTACCAGTATAGATCCTGATCAGCTACCACATCTGAGTCATATGATCTGGATCTAAACTGTTAACGATATGTCAGAAATAACCTGAAGAATCTAAATGCAAGCTGTTACGTTCTGATCAGACAGAATGGTTTAAGATGTAGTCTATATCTGATGGCTTTCATTTGGGTATGGAAAGCATTTGGGTTGTTTAAAGTGTTTGAAGCCCAGTTGCTTCACTTTTGAAGCCCAGTGGCTTCACTTGGGTATGTAAAATAGTTAGATTTTTAAAAATAATATTTATGAAAGAAAAAGAAAGTATAAAGTCTGAATTATTTGAACAAGAAATACCTGGGAATGGCATTTACTTTTCTCCCCAAAATACCAAAGAAATTTCAGAACACCAAAATTAATAAAATATATGTTAAAATAGTGGTTCATTTTACCCTTTAATAAACATTTCCTCCAAATGTGGTTAACACTGCTACGCCGTGCATGAACTTTAAATTTGCCACAAGAAATTAATGAAACATCAAATGCCTGTATTGAAGAATTTCACTTTTCCTGAACACCACTTCTTCAAATAATGTACTATTACCGGTATATTAATCAAATTTTTTTTATAAAAAGGAAAGAAATTTAACACTCATTAATAAAAATCTTATAATTAAAGGAGAATTTGGAGCCTTCGGAAATAACCGCCTATACGGTAGGTTTTTTCTTAAATATTGGGTTACAGTTTTGGGGCCATTTGTCATTTTGACAGTTTCCATACATACTCCTTTTAACACATGTGTGACCAGTGAAAATCCAGATCAACTGGCTCATCCTTGCTGTCTGATTAGGATCTGCACAGGTTGCATAATGGTCAGAAATTACCTAATGAATAAAAAAGCGAATAGGTTAGATCCTGATCAGACGACATGAATGTTCCGGCTGATCTGGATGTAAACTGTTCGCACACACAATAATGGTGTTTAAAGGAGGAATGGGTTAAAACACAGCTTTGCCGTGCCTTTAACTAAAAAAAATAATGAGAAAATGCTCATCAAAATGTTACTCTTTGCAAAACACTGTTTTGTCATTTATACAATAATTTAGATGGGAATTTAGTTAAACACTTGTTGCTAAGGTACTTAGTCAGGTTAAAAATAAAAGGTCCTTGTACAAGAAGAGGCATAACTCTGTCAAATTTGATCTTAAAGATTTTGGCATCAAGTGTTGAATTCATGTAAGCAATAATTATTAATCTATTTGGGTACACAGCTTCACTATGTATTAAAAAATTAAAACTGAAATAAATATTATTCTTAAGTTCTTGCAGCAATTTCTCTCTTTGGGAAACACGGCTTCACCGTGTCTCAAATTCAAAGTTGTTACAGAGGCAACTTCTGGTAAAAAATTGTCTCTTTGGAAAACACAGATGTCTATTGCAATTGTTATGTCAAACGTTTGCTTTAATTTGTATCTTTTAACCATTTCCTATATACATACCATTTTAGGCATGTGTGACCAGTGTAAATCCAGAGCAGCCGGCACATCCGTGCCATCTGATGAGGATTTGCACAGGTCACATTTTAGTGAGAAATAACCTAATGAATAAAAAAGCGAAACATTAAGATCCTGATTAGATGGCACAGATATGTCTGCCGATCTGGATGTAAACTGTTTGCACACACAATAATGGTGTAACTATGGAGGAAAGGGTTAAAACACGGCTTTGTTGTGCAAACAATTCAAACTTAAAGTGCAAGTATTCTGTTATTTAATTGCTATCAATGCTAATTCTCTCCTTGGAAAACACGGCTTCGCCGTGCTTGCTTTTGATTTGTTACAGTTGCCAAATGGTTCCTGTTGAAAGTAATTGCTGAAATTAATCTGCAATCAGAGCTGGACAAATTTTGTTTTTATTAACTAGTCTAGAACTAGCTGGGTAAACATTTCAGCTGGTCCCACATGCGCAAATAAGGGAATTCTGATTTGTCAGTATTTACAGTAAAGAAAGAAACAGGAAATTTAATAGAAAGCGTTTCATGAGTGCTTGATATTGTTAAAACAGATTTCAAAACATTTTATTTTGTAATAAACTTATTTCTGTTGTAAAACACAATATGCACGTGGTGCTAAAATAGAATATTTTGAGATTGTGTGATAAAATTTTCAGCTTGGTCAGGGCGTCGGGCTAGTGGGTTTGTCCAGCCCAGGCAATTGCTGTCTCAACATGCATTTCTCTCCTTGGAAAACACGACTTCGCCGTGCCCACTTTAAAATTGTTACAGTTGCCAAGTGGTTAGTGTTGCAAGTTATTGTTGAAATTTATCTGCAATTGCTGTCTTGACATGCAATACAAACTGTTACAATATAAATCCAGAGCACAGGTCACATTTTTGTCAGAAATAACCTAATGAATAAAAAAGCGAACAGTCTAGATCATGATCAGATGGCACAGATGTGCAGGCAGATCTGGATATAAACTATTCCACACACAACAATGGTGTATCTATCATAGAGGAAAGGGTGAAAAGGTAATAAAACATGGCATAGCTGTGCAAAGAATTCAAACTTAAACAGCAAGTGTTCAGTTTTTCATAGCAAATTCTTTCCTCGAAAACACGGCTTCGCCGTGCCTGCTTTAAAATTTTCACAGTTGCCAAGTGGTTCCTGTTGCAAGTTATTGTTGAAATTTATCTGTAATTTCTGTCTCAACATGCATTCAAATTTTCTCTCCTTGGAAAACACGGCTTTGCCGTGCCCGCTTTTAAATTGTTACAGTTGCCAAGTGTTTCCTGTTGCAAGTAATTGTTGAAATTTATCTGTAATTTCTGTCGCAACATGCATTTCTCTTTGGAAAACACGGCTTTGCCGTGCCGGCTTTAAAATTGTTACAGTTGCCAAGTGGTTCGTGTTGCAAGTTATTGTTGAAATTTGTCTGCAATTGCTGTCTCAACTTGCAATAAAAACTGTTAGGCTAAAATATCAAGATATTTTCTTTGTTATGCCTTTGCACGACTACAAATAACTAATGCTTCACTTTTTTCCGCCGTTACTGAAGGTCTATCTACTATTCTGGGTGTATTTATTTTTAAACTGGGTGAAGTAACGTTATTGATTGAAACGATTTCTAAAATTTAAAAAAAATCATTCGTCTCTATTGACATTTCAAACAAACAAACCCAAGCGAAAGTTTCTTACAGTGTTCGTTCCAACTATAATCTGTTTATTCGCAGCAACAAATCCATTTTCGATTGGAAATGCCATCTTAAGTCAAAATTCCCTACTCAAGACAGCCATGCCATAAATAATTCCAGTGTGACACCGTTAACGTCACGTTGGGATAGAAATAAGACAAATACAAAATAATTACCGTAAGACAGCAACTACGCGAAAGGTCTGCTGTCAATATCCACTACGGGTAGGGTTCTCAATTTGGTACCAGATCATCTTTAACTTGATAGATGAGGCCACTTCGAGTCTACGTTCATTATCCATCTAAGGAAGGAGACCATTTTCTTAGTGAATCGAGAAACAAAATGGCGGCTTTTCAGTTTTAAAATCCGGAAGCAAGCAGTCTGGATGAAAGTCATATTGGGGCGCGCCACGGGAAAAAGTACCTTCGGTCATATTTTGTGACATTTTAGTTGTTACTATATATAGAAAGAACTTACAACTCTCCTCAGTTTCTCATAACTAGAATGTGCTTCTCTTACACATTTTGACAATAAAACGATATTTTTAACGCGAAATGCATAATAATTGATGTCGTCTGTTCGACTTAATGACGTCATTTCAATGATAAACGTCAACTGTCCGAATGTACTTTTTCCCGTGACGCGCCCCATATTGTCCAGTCAGATTTTGCAAACCGGAAGACAAGGTCTCAAAGTTCCTTGGTATAGCGTTTTGCTCATGCGCAATACCGTAATCGGAATCGACACGATTTCGACGCGCTTCGCGCGTCGAATTCGTAGGGTCGATTCCGTATTAACCACTGTATTGTTGTTTTAATGTTGAAATGTAAACTGCTATATTTGTAAGAAATCACTGTCGCACACTGGAGTAGTATTATTATTATATGTTATGTGTGTTATTCTATAAAATATTGAATGTGGTTATCTTGTGAAAAACAAAACTTGCTCCTCGTTGTCTTTGACAATAAATTGACAATTCATGTTCAACAAATAAACCTAAAATCCGAACATTCATTGTTATCTATATTTGATCCTTCAGAAATTTTAAGCTTTTTTAAGATGTGTTCAATCTCACAGGTGGCTCATTTCTCATTTTCCTCACTAATGCGGAGCTTGTTGAAATGAGATATTGTTAAAACAATCCAACTTTTCATTGTACGCTAGCGCATGATTTGGCATATCCCATATAATGCACATGAAACATTTTTAGATTTATATTGTTGAAGAGATTTTTTAAGATTTCTTATATGCAGTGCATCACCACATTCCATATTTTGTTCTTAAATATTTTACAAATTTGTTATTAACTTTGAAGTTTAACGATCAATTTATATTTTTCGAAGAAACTATTTAAACTATAAATAAGTTATAGATAGTATTAAAATGCTTACTATATGGTCTTCTTGGATAATACCAGTCATCGTCCCCATATCTGCCATCATCCCAGTCGTCCCAACCCCAAAACATTCCATGCCCCCCACCCCGGCCTCTCTCTCCTTGTGAACCTCTGTGACCAGCGTCTCCACCATGTCCGCCTTGACCTTGGCTTCCTTGAGCCGATGTGTATGACAATATTGCCAACGCAATTAAAATTATGAATACTTTCATTTTTCGCGTTTGCCCTTTCTGAAATGTAAGATTCGATTTCAAAGAAAAAAATACATATTAGCAATTCTTAAAGACATAACTTAATAATTATTAATATGTATTAGTTATAGTATTTTGATATATTTTTTAATTTATTTAAGTTCAAACTCTATACGTTTTCTTCTCAAGTATACTTATTGATATTAAAATATTCCAATTAGTTTTTTTGCGATTCGGGTATGCTCACAAAGCGACTTACCGTTGTGTGGTGTTATCAAATGCTGATGATATTTGCATTTCTGTTTTCTGCATTTATAGTTACAAATTCATGATCTAATTAATCACTTTGACAGTTGCCTTGCAGCAGCATGTTACAAGTGCACACCATTTACCATGGTTTAAACATTATTTTGAAATAGCATGTAAACTATGAAAATGTCGTGATTATTTTCTCATAAATTAATATTTTAGGAAGATTCTATTTGTTGTGAATGTATCATCAGTTGTTTTTTTTTTTTTTTAGTTGAACAATGTCCTCATTTGTAATGTTTTCCATTAACCGTCTCCAATCACTTAAAAGTGGCTAAAGTGGTATTAGTCTTTATATGTTGTTTGTCATTCTTTTGGGCTACGTTTAGTTTGCCACGTAAACGTTTGTTGTAACTTTTTATCTATAACATTTATTTAACTTTCCTTGTTTGTTTGAGCGTATGACGTAATTTTGACAATTATTCCCGCATCTTTAACTCCTTTTTGCTTACAATTTGCAACGAAGTTTAAAGAATTGAAATTCTTGTACCCTTGATATGAATATTATATAGGTACTTTTAATTTGAATACTCTTAATATGTATGACTTAAACGTTTATATATATATATATATATATATATATATACAGAAATATCGTCAGATATGGGGTCTCTGTAATAAACCTTAATCAGGGGTTGTATATATATACTAAGAAATGTGGTAAGTTACGGGTCTTACTTCGATATTATACCTATATGTGAGGTTCTATAAAGGTTACGGGGTATATATGGTACCCCGCTAATTAAATGTCATTTCTATGCACTATCTGACCTTGTAATTACTATAAGCTGTAATATAAAAATTTGGTTTATGATAAAAAAAAATTTCGGGGTTTTTTTTTATAGACCGAAAATAAATTTCGATAATAAACCGTGTTACGGGAATAAAGTTTATTGTGCTTAAGAAGTCCGAATATGCATAGAAATGGCATTGAAAATTACGGGGTACCATATATACCCCATTACTTTATAGCACCTCACATAAAGGTGTAATATCGAAATTAGACCCGTAACTTACCACATTTCTTAGTATATATATATATATATATATATATATATATATATATATATATATATATATATATATATATAGTTACATCTGTCTTAGTCTGCCAATTAAAGAGGGAATCATTTCATATAAAGCTTGTTAATAATGGAAAGGTAGGTCGCCTATGAAAACTGAAAAAAGTATGTCTACCGATAGGAACGTCTGATTTTGTTATAATAATTATTGTTATTTATAGGCATAATATGTTTCTAGTAAAATAATCTTTTCATAATAATTGCCCCATAAATATTCAATAATTTACCTAAAAGGTTGTTGGTACACGTATACGTTTCGTTTAGAACATTGAGTAGTTCAACGTGTCAGCAGTTCTGTTTTTATTCAGAAACTATTGAAGATATGATCACAATGTTTACTCTAAATTAACTTTTCCCTAATATACAAACAAAAACACGATTTTGATCACACAAAAAACGAAATCACGAATCCTGTGATTTACTTAAGCTATTCTAAATCAACTTATCTTACCTTATGATTGAAAACGTAAGCCTTTCAACAGCCAGTGTCAATCTGATTGATTACAACACGCAACTGCAACATAAAATATTTTTATATTAAAAGTTTTGATTTCATATATATCATACTATATTTGATGTGTTCTTTTCAGAAGCTCATGGATACGGCGAACTTTTATCATTTACAAACCTTTATGGAAAGAAATCTGTAAATATAAATTATATTTATGTAAATACGTGAGTAACGTCATTGGACACCTGTACAAGTGAAATATGAAATATGCATATGACACATCCAGAAAACACATATTCCCCTTTCAGCTAAAGAAAAGAGTATGACACTTCCAGAAAACACATACTCCCCTTTCAGCTAAAGAACAGAGTATGACACATCCAGAAAACACATACTCCCCTTTCAGCCAAAGAAGAGAGGAAAATTGATTATTGATTTATCAAAAGATCAATTTCAAATGGGACATCTAAATGTTAACGAAAACGAGAATCTGAGGAGTTACCGCCTTGAAACGGTAGGTGGCAAAACATTTTTCCTAGGGAGGTTTAAACCAAGTTATACAGGTCACCAACCTTACACTTGCCCTAGCAGGTTCTCATATGAACATACAAGTGCATGTTGTCTTAGTGGGATAACTCCAACCCA
Source organism: Corbicula japonica (assembly GCA_038501625.1). Classification (NCBI taxonomy): domain Eukaryota; kingdom Metazoa; phylum Mollusca; class Bivalvia; order Venerida; family Cyrenidae; genus Corbicula; species Corbicula japonica. The sequence goes on along the minus strand of JAZAYU010000402.1, from coordinate 228,631 downwards.
GCCATCAGCTCGACAATGTTGCATGCAAAAGCACACACACATTAAATATAAGAAGATAAAAGCATTGTCAAGCAAAAGGGTGGGTACTCAATCACCCTACCAAGACCAGAGCCTCAGGAGTCAAATCTTTAAGAACACGATTACATAAAGAAAAGAAACAGTTTCGTGTACTGAGCTTCATTTTTTGGAGTTTTCAGTGGTGCGAAATACAGCATTTACATTTCCAACGAGGATGCAATTTAAACCAAAACAAAACAGGCATTTAATAATCTGTTTTTCTGACAATACTTAAGCTGATTTAAGGACTCAGGGAGAAAACAAATAGAGATGCATCTATACAGATCTGGACATTGACTAATTAGCAGACACAAAATTAAATTTTATATTTAAATGAAGTTTGCTGTTACAGCATCCCGTTTGAACGCGACCATCAAAACTTTTCTTTCAAATATTTGGGTTCGTTAACAATGCTTTTCTAATAAAACTATAATCTGAGTGTACATATTCATGTAATGAGATTTATTTTCTTATTCACTACGTTAAACCGAAAATAAATTATTTATCCAATATTCAAGGTAATTCATGGTAAACAAAGTAACAACACAAGTTAAGTAGGAATGATCGTATTGCATTGCTATATCATATTCCAACGATAACATTTCATTAACGTCCATATGCCCGTCTTTCCTTCATCCTCGTCTTGGTTCGTGTCAAGCCGCACAACCGGAATCCTCGAGCATGCTGCAATGAATGTCTATTATCACCCAGAACCTACTTAGAATAGAAAAATAACATCATCTCATACATATACAAAAGAAAAACAGCCAGTATTGTTTGCTAGTAATCTGCGCCCATATTTTAAATAATGAAACAGAAAATGCCCTAATTTAACTTAAATTCTTTGTGTCGATTCCTATCATCTTATTCAGCTTTTTACATCCAACTTAACTCGCTAACATTAAGAATAATTAAAATCATACAATCCATCGCCAAGTGGCACTTACTTTCAAGCCAATCGGCTAGTTTTCCACAAAAGAACTCGTATTCCAACACAGCGCCAATCGGCACTACAGCGCCAATCGGCACTTCAATTTTACGCCACGTGGCGAGGTTCGCTCCCAGGAGGGGCAATATCATCAGATAATCAAGCTAAACACAACCAATACAGCGCCAAGTGGCACTTACTTTCTAGCCAATCGGCTAGTCTTCAAAAAAACAATTCCATTCCAACACAGCGCCAATCGGCACTTCAATTTTACGCCACGTGGCGAGATTCGCTCCCAGGAGGGGCATTATCATCTGATAATCAAGCTAAACACAACCAAAACAGCGCCAAGTGGCACTCACTTTCAAGCCAATCGGCTAATCTTCAAAAAACAATTTCATACACACACAGCGCCAATAGGCACTATAGCGCCAACCGGCACTTCAATTTTACGCCACATGGCGAGTTCTCAATCAAATCGTTACTCTGATTAATCAAATCAATCATATCCAATTCAATGAAGCGCCAATCGGCACTAACTTCATGCCAATCGGCTAGTCTTCCTCTAGACCAATCAAATCCAACAGTGCCAATCAGCACTACAATACAGCACTACAATTTTACGCCAGGTGGCGAATTTTCAGGCAAATCATCAACCTGATAATCAAATTAAACACAACTAAACCAGCGCCCAGTGGCACTCATTATTCAATATTTTAGTATTCAAATAAATTTACATACGATGCCAAGTAGCACTTAATCGTGTTCATCATACTCATCCCAATCCTATAATCATCATCATCATCATTATCATCTTTATCATCATCATCGTCAACCTCGCCCATATTATAATCATCACCAACATCTTCTTCCTAGATCATCATCATCATCGTCGTCATCATCGAACTACAAATGTACTAACACCATTACCACCATCCTCAACTTCGTCATCAGTGTCTACTTTTTCTAACTACATGTATTTACATCCTCTTGAAGATTTGACAACTTGAAACAATTTTAACTGCAAAAAAGAGAAATTTTCCTATAAAAAGGGAGGGTGGGTAGGGAAAATCTATATAATGTGTTGATTATAGCAATGCTACGACTCGAATGATTCAAAATAGCGCTAAACTAGTTTATATAACTACACTGCACGGGAATTTCGAACACATTGATTTACCATAAACAGCGGATAAATAGATTTATTATTCATCGCCACAAAACATCAGCGAGAAGGGCACGGGGCATTTTTAACATCATTAGGACTCATGAGCATGAATGAAATCGTTTTCACAGCCGATTATTTGATTTGAAAATACTGTTTATTGGTTTGAATGTCTGAATCTATAACCAACGAAACATGTCACAGTTGAAAAGCTGCACACAAACACGTTTACCTTAATTTCGAAACAACATACTGTACAGTATCACATCCTTATGCATGTACTCAGTTGCACGAGCAGTGTCAATGTGATTGATTGAACCATGCATTATAGACTATATAACTACGAAACTGTCAACCATATAGATGTAAAATTGATATTACAGAAGGTAAGTCTTTTTAAGACAGGAACTGCTTATAAGAAATCATTTCATTGTTGCCTCATACTAGTGCCACGTTTTTATTATTGACACATACAAAGAAGTGCGATATTTCGGTAGGAAAGAAAAATCAGAGAGGTTAACGAATACTTTGTATTATCAGGATATTGATATTCAGTATCAAAAAAATAATTAATGTGTGCATTGTTAATTTTAAAAAAAATGTACAGATACGCGTTACATGTAACTGAAATCATAACATTTAGGGATAGGAACGAGTAGCAAAATCGGTACTCGGGTACTCGGATCTTGTTCCGATCGAGTACTCGAGTACTCGAAACCTTTCTCTAACGTACATGTAAGAGGAAATAATCAGCTTCCATAAGTTTTAACGATCGTACCGGGTATGATCATGCCAGACCGCCTGTCATTATCGATCATTCAAGAAGATACATAACACATTTAAAGAAAACAAAAATACCTTAATTATATTTAATAATATTTAATGCATTTCAATTTTCAACGTTGAATACATTTAACTAAACAATCATTAATAAGCCCGTGTCACAATCTAGAACATCACCGTAAAATGTACACATCGTCATAATAGTGTATGTTCTCCAATCAGATTTTATTTCAGTTTTGCAAACTTACAATCAACAATCGCATGTGTATATAATTACTCAATAGACAAAATCAAATAAAAAGCTGACAAGGGAAGCGTCGTGATTAAAATATTCAGGTACTAATTTTCATGATTGCAAGCCATCAAACAATAACATCAATTAGGCGCCAATTACCTGATATTTGTGCCACAAAGTGTCATCGTGTTTATTCGATACCAGGTGCGAGGTGTTGACAATTAACTGTCAGTCGGCGATTTGTAAGATTCCATAAAGACAAATTTTAAAAAAATTGGTTGCATTTTTTGTTTACATTTTTAATCGGGTACTCGAAAACTTTATGAACTACTTGGGTATTTGGACGTTAATCGAGTACCCGAGTACTCGGTTACTCGTTCCCAACCCTAAAAACATTTATAACGCAAACAACGTCATGGATACAATGTTGAACGGATCAAGAAACATACTGGTTTTAAATCTGCCAATTACATGAGACAATTAGAATAATTACATCGTACATGTATAAATTTAATCGATTATTTGAAAAAAAGTTTTGATTTTGGATGTTTTTTCTTAAATAAATGGCGACTGTCAAAGAATTATTTACATGCTGTTTGTAAAACAAAACAATGTCAATATTGATTATTTTTTTACAATTAAAATTGAAACGGCTTCGAAATTTCGAAAAAAAAAAATAAACAAGACTTTTGATCTCAGGCTTGAATTTCGCAAATAAAATCATAAACTATTATAGGATTTATAAATTTTTTATTTCAGACTCTACCAAGAAATAGAAGACGAAACCAGAAATCCGACATGAAATTATTCGCCATTTTGATTGCGTTGTTATTACTGGCCTGCATCTCAGCTCAGGGTCAATATGGGCGAGGATCTGGCGGGAGAGGCCGTGTTGGAGGAGGTTCTAAATGGGGAAAACCTTGGGGCTGGGACGACTGGGATGACGGCAGATATGATGACTGGGACGATGACTGGTATTATCCGAAAGGACACTTTAGTAAGTAAAATTCATTAACGTCGATAATTAATTTAATTCGATGTAGTTTGGGCTTCGCGATTAACTAAACAACATTAAATAAATACTTTTAGTTATGCAATATCGGTTAATATGCATCACTATGTCTTGGCAATGATATACACAACGAGAAAACCGTCATTATTATACAAAATGCACTTTGATGTAAATCATATGGGAACTTCCTGAACTCCATATACGTGGATTTTTAAACATAACAAACAAATGTGGTGTGACCATTGAGAACCTGTTGGGGAAAGGGTGAGGTTGGTGCACCCTAGAGCCTGGTTTAAACCCCAAACGGCAAATTGTTTTGTCAATGACCGTTCAAAGGCGATAACCCCATAGGTTCTCTTTTTCGTATAGTGTTTAAATAAAACAAAGCTTAGTTATAAAATTTTATCGAAAATTTTTTATTTTTCTTACAGTGAAAAGATACTAGATGAAATAGGAAGCAGACATTCCACAAAACATTTTAAACCACCTCCAGTGTAATTAAAATAACAATAAGTTTTATGATACATACACTTTCAAATTGGCTTGATTCATTTTAAAGATAATACATAGTTTAGATGAAAGAAAAAAATACAAATTAGTGAACATTGTAATCGACGCTGGTCGTCACTCGATGTCAGATTACTTTATTATATTATTTGATTTTGCTTAATAAAAACAATAAAGTATAGTAACTGTTTTGAACACTTATTTTTTCCAGTGATTAATAATAGTAAAGAACTTAAACATCCCTTAAACTCCTTGCGCAGAAAACCATCTTTCTTTGTGCTATATGGGTATTGTCTTTCTATAAAACAGTTTCAACTTCGAAAGTGAATACATGTAATCATTGTAAAATGCGATAACTGTAATACATTAAATATATACACTCTATCGTTTATCTATGTGTAAGGAACAGAAAACATTATACCTACAATGTACAAACTAACATAGAAACGAAACTCCAAAGTAACTCAACGTTTGAAAAGATCACTTGAGTATAAACCAATTGGCTAAGCGATATTGAACAGAAAAATTCACCACCATTTCACCATTATCCGCCATGAATAGTCGCATTCAAAATTAGCAAGAAGAACACGGTAACAAAGTAAATTTTAATACCAAAAATATGACTGTACAATGCGAAACAATACACTTTTCGCAACAACAAAATCAAGCATTTTCAATAATTTAAAAGCAAATTTACAAACTTACGATGCAGACAAACAATACCAATCCATTACAAAATAAAACAATTTAAGCGTTGCTTCTTTGGACAGTGCTATGTCATAGACAACAAAAAATTATCAAACGGCAAAATAAAGTTCAATCAAACAAATCAATTCTATAAGTGTATGTTTATTTTACATACCTTATGAAAAGGTAGAACAGTAAAATAGTAAGAGCTCTAAAAAGTTCTTAAAACTATATTTGCAATAAATCACAGAAATGAAGCAACACAAAACAACAATGCAAAGGCCCATACGAGCAAAATGATATAGAGAACTGTATCTAACAGTCTTTAAAAGAACTCTCGGTTATGAAGAGAGAAATCAACATTTTTTTTGTTATCCATTTTCGAGACCAGGAAATCGAAATGTCACACACATTTTTACAATATCCAATATTGTATACATTTGTTAGACAAGCACTTAGATATTGGTGTCAGTTACTTATTACACGTGACGGCAATTTCCAATAATACATCCAAACAAGCAAAAAGAATTCCAATTCTTAAATATTCTCAACGTTACAGACCAATGTTCTAACTACACCGATAATAAAAGTTTAATATCTCAGCATGACATTTATAATAGTCTTCAAATCTGGTTTCAATACGCCTCTTAGCAGAAGCAATTGATTTACAATTTAGTCAATGATATCAATGTGCACCTGACGACTGGTAAAACTAAGCATTAAACTGAGACCTTATTCGGAATCAAACAAAACCTCTGTGATCTTATTTGAAATCATTATATACTACTCAAACTTTGATATGGGATCGCTTTCCGTGTTATTCCGTTCTTTTTACCCTACCAAGTTCAACCGCTGTACCTCTTCAAAAGTTTGTCGGCTCATTCCTTTTTGGCAAAGATCTGATAACAAATAAACGAATTTTCAGAATACCAGAAAATATTTTTTACGTTTAAACCGTATGTTAGGAACAAACACAATCTTAAAGTGATCTTTTTCAAATTTTGAGTATTATATCAAAGTGCTAAATTGTTGAAAGATAATTGATTCATGGAATTCGATGTTGTTGTGTTTTATTCATATTACCGTTTATGAAAGAAGAAAATGTGCTTCGTAAATTGATTTAAGTAGTTATGTTTCGTGGGGATTCCGCACACTATTAAGTATAGCGCGTCAAGGGGTTGTGTCTTTGAAAGTTGACGTTTATCCGAATGAGGTCATAATTTGAGCAGACAACTTTACTTATTATACATTCGCGGTAAAATAGCATAACATTGTCAAAATGTTTATCAGGGTCACATATCTGTTAATATGAAGAAAAAATAAACGATTGAAAAATGTTATCTAATATAGTATCAACCAAAATGTCAAAAAATATTAGCGAAGACACCTTTCCCTCGACGTCCGGCCATTATAAGTCCAAGGTCTTAAAAGACGGATGGCTCCTGCTTTAAACTCAGCAGACAGAAATTCGTACAAGAATACCTGTACAGACGAAAAGTATATAACGCTAACCAAATTTACAAAAATAAAGATTAGTTTAGTTTGATAATGGGAAAATACGACCAAAGTAATACTTATTTTACTTTATTTCATTTTTCCAAATAAAGCAATCGTATAGTCATGTGCCAGTTCAAACTCCTTGTTTATTAGCGAACAGGCTATTTGTGTATGGTTTATTTTTTAGACTCAGGTTAAACATATGCAGTGTTTCACCCTACAATGTAACTTGCAAAATCGTCTGAATCTTTGCATTTTATTTTATAACGAGATGTATATGTCAAAAAGTGAAGTTTGAACCTTATTAATCAGAGTACAGAAATGCTTATTTGGCTTCACCACTTAAGCTAAGTCAAATTAGTTTTTCTTTTTTACTTTTTACACAGTGTTTGAACAATTACGTATCTATATGATCTATTTTGAATAGTACTACCTAGATATATTGTAATGTCTGCATAATAGTTTTGATGAATTGCTCTGTCTCTACGTAATCTGACCGGCTATCACCATTTGAATATCCTAAATTTTAACTTATCTCGCATCATTAACTGTTATTATAAACAAAGCTAGCAAAGATACCATTGTATGATATCCTGCTTGAAATAAATAAATTTACTATTGAAAAACTATTTGTGCGCACTAATATTGTATTTAATACTGCACCTTGTTTATTTCCATTTTATTTTATCATAAATAGAAAAAACGTCAACTAATTTACTAGTGAATCTATAGTGAATTAAAAGGATTAAAACAAAGAGGAAACGAAATGTCAGAAGACAAGTATCATTTCGAAGAAATCGAATCAAGACCTATAGGTGGCGAAGAAAAGTCCGAAATATGTACCAGGGAGCGAGTGTTCTGGATAATGTTGGTAATCTGTTTAATAGGTGCAGTGATAGGTGTATCTGTTTATTTTACTAAAAATGACAAAGACAATTCAACCAAAGATGGAAATGTTGATAAGCAAATTGTTGGAAAAATCACAACAGTTCTTCCCTCAACTACTCTATCATCTACTGACCGCCCTTCACCAATACCCGAACAATCAACTGTGACTATTCAACAATCAAGAACTACAACTATAAAACCAAATATGCAGGAACTATTGAAGCGCATCGACTGTATTCCAGAAGCTGAAGGTGGCGTTGTTCAAGCAACCAAAGAATTATGTGACCACCGAAGATGTGTGTTTTCTAAGTCTGGTGAAGCTCGATTTCCCGATTGCTACTTCAGTACAAAACAAGGCTATAAACTAATCAAAACAGAAAATACTGGTTTGGGATTCAAAGCATATTTGGAAAAAGTTGCCGACGGTCCATTTGGTGCTGATTTTAATACAGCCATATTTGAGTTGGAGATGAGAGGCGAAGATGTCATAAGATTCACGGTAAGTTCCGCTTTCACAACTGGTAAACATGTTTGTAGAAATTTTTGAATTCGTCTTCGTCTTGTTGTTTTTTTAAATATTAATTTCAATACAAATTGCATGGGTCCAAACGGCATTTCGTATGCAAGCTCAGATTTGAAAATTGGACCATTCATCTTGTCATAGGTTATGGTTACAGTTTCCATTTTACAATCAGTAAACTTGATGAAAAGAATGGCACTTAATATGTTTATATTAAAAAGACAAATGTTGCCTGGATTCACGTGTGATCGAAATAGAAAAGAATTCATTTAAAGAGGTCATTACTGGGATAGATTATGAAAATGAAGTTTACACAGAAATTATATACATGTACCAGTTACACTCTTATTGTTACCGTGTAGACCCAGTCATACGTCAGTGGAAGCCAAAAGCAGTACGGTAAAAATTAGACTTCGATAGGGTAATCCAACTTGAACAGAAGTTAACTAATTTCCATGACTATTTCCAGTTTGATGATCCAGTATTCAGTCGTTACAAAGTCCCCTTAGAACTTAATCTTCCTCAGACTAAGCCTGAAAGAACAAAATATAGGATAGAAGTTACCAACAGCAACCCATTCTCGTTCCAAATCATCCGAAATTCCACTGGTACAGTTTTGTAAGTTATTAGTTGTTAAGCATTAAAACACTGTTGAAAACAACAGTGAACAGTAATTGACGGGAACTTAACATAACAATATTTGGGCACGGTGGTAGCCAAGACCAATAGAGATTTTATGTTTGGTTGGATGTTTTTTCACTTTTATAGAACACATTTGTTATTAAATTATGAATATAGTAATGAATGTAGTAAATACATTTCTGATTATTTAGAGAGTACTGCCTTAATAGCGGCTGTGCCGATAATAAAAATACTTCCAATTTATTATCAAAACAGCATTTTCGGTTTGTGTCGATAATTTTGTAAAACTGCAAAATATTTGATTTTCCGCCTTATCTCTTCCGAATCACAATAGGATTTCTGTTTAGAAGAATTATGACATATATATCTCAATTTAGACCATTTTGTTAAGTAAAATAACGCTTTACTTGTATTTCTGACCATGAAAGTGGAAATAATGTACCTAACATAGCCTTTTTGCGAAAACAAGCAGCTTCTACACAGAAATGCAAAACCAATATTTTCTTCATCGAAATAGCTCTGTTGTCGAATTGTGTCACTATCCGTATTTTAAGGTGGGACACCGGAGTTGGCGGACTTGTTCTTTCTGACCAATTTCTGCAGATCAGTACAAAACTTCCGTCAAATAACGTGTACGGCTTTGGTGAGAATTTGCATGACTCATTTCGACATGATCTCCAGTTCAAATCATGGCCGATGTTTGCAAGAGATCAGTCTCCCTCGCATTGGGTAAGTCAGTAATATAAATTATAATAATACTGAACAACCTTTTCGGATATAATAGACATGGCATGTTTATGATGTTTATGCTTTCTTTCAATTCATTATTAGGTTATATGAATACTTTTTTACAATTATATGACTGAATGCATCTGGATCTACGCTGGTTCCAGATGTCATGGGATGTAACTCGACATATAAAGTAAGCAAGAAACGATTTAAATTATTTTACATAATAATGTTAGTCGATGTTTCTCGTTTTTTATCTTTGATTTTATTCAGCTTATTAAAACCAAACTACCAGAAACAATAATCATAAATACCTAAAATAATTAAGCTTGCGATGCATTACAAGCTCATGCTACAAACATTTCAGAAATACGCTAACCTGTATGGTGTACATCCATTCTATACGTGTTTAGAAAATGACGGCAACTCACATGGTGTTTTCCTACTTAACAGCAATGCAATGGGTAAGCTGACAAAAATCTTGCAAATATTGCACGAGTAACACCTTGGCGCTAAAATTAAAATAAGCCGCGATAATATACAAAATTTAAGCAAAAGTGCTGGTAAATGATGTGGTTACTGATCTTAATAATAATGCTGGTGCAAGGCACGATGATGCTGATGATGCTTATAATGAAAAGACCGCACCAGACGACAACGATGATAATGATAATAATAATGATGATGGTGGTGGTGATGGTGGTGACAATGTTGGTGATGAGGATGAAGATGATGAAAATGATGATGGTAATGATGACAACGACGATGAGGAAGACGATGATGATGATCTGGAATATTACCCTGTATTTAACTTACTTGTAATGCACTTTTCCTGATTCCAGACTACAGCTTCACTCCTTTGCCTATGCTTACTTATCGCACAATAGGTGGAATCTTCGATTTCTACATGTTCCTGGGTCCGGAACCAGAAAAGGTCATAAAACAATATACCGGAGTAAGTTCATTCAACAGGCTTCAGCAATTATACCTTATTTACTGCAGTATTAACTCTGCCTTAACCCAGTCATGTTGGGTGATTGGAAATTAATAGTATACATATGTTGAACTTTTACAAAGCAAAATGACTACAAAAATCTAGTTTCACTTGGAAGGACGCAGACGTCCAATATTAAATCTCTAAAATGTTGAGGTCATATCCTGTAAATAATTAAGGATGTTGTTACCTGAGAATTGTTATCTGTCTGACTGAGGAAAAATATACGTACTAGGTAAATTTCTCACAAAAAATAAAATTAAATTAAATTTAATGTTTCCAGGTGATTGGAAGACCATTCATGCCACCTTATTGGGCTCTTGGTTTCCAGATATGTCGTTATGGTTACAGAAACACTTCACAAATAAGAGATGTGGTTGAAAGAACTAAAGCGTACAACATTCCTCATGTACGTTACTGATTCTCGATTGTTTCTTTTCATTAAAGGCCCGGTCACACCGGCCGAGCGTTGCTGGAGCGTCCCTGGAGCGGTGAAAAAAATTCATCACCGCTCGTAACCGTTCACCACCGTTAAACAAAAGTTGGCCTCCGTTAAAGCAACGCCGTATACGCTCGGCCACCGCTGATGTCTCTCGAAGGGCCCTCCAACCGCTCCGAAAGTTTTGAGCTGCACAAAATATTGCGAGCGGTGAGAAGGGAAAAGATTTCCGCCCAGGCAAAGTTCACCACCGCTCCACCAACGCCCAAGCAAAGTTTGGCACCGCTAGACACAAGTTCGTGGACGCTTGGGTACGCTAGGCCAACGCCGAGTTTTTTGAACGCTGCACCACCGCTGCTTCGCCAGCGTTGCCCGGGCGGCGATTAAACGTTGCAAAAACGTTGGTGCAGCGCTTATAAGCGTTTTACGAGCGGACACGGGGTTGTTGGAACGGTGTCGGGCGCATGCGCAGAACGCCGCTGTACCAAACGCTCGCGTCACCGCTATACCAACGCTTGCTATCGCTAAACCAACGCTAAAGCAACGCCGGCTTCAGCGGTGCACCGCTAAACCAACGCCCGTGTTTTCGATTTTTTTCCATTTTGTGAGCGGTGACGAGCGTTTGGTCCACCTTCCTACCGTTCAAGGAACGCTCCAGCAACGTTTGGGCGGTGTGACCGGGCCTTAATATGTTGTCTTTAGACGTCATGTTTCACCATTATGTACAAACAAACAATAGTTTGCACGACAGGTTTAGGCAAAATAATTTGCCTTGTAATGCACCATTAATCCACCATTATACTGTGTAATACGTTTATGTAAAACAGAAACGCCATTCGCTGTGGTTTATTTATCCGCCAGCATACATGTAACGTATTGGTCAACTTACATAATGTTAATTCGTGGCCTTAATGTTCTTAATATTTTAACAAACAACATTCACCTGAATGTGAATTGTGCATAAAAGTAGTACCAACATTTAAACAATCTAATGTCACGCCACACAATCAATCGAGAAGAAGAGAGAAAGTGTTAATTCAGGCGGAGGAAGACCTTGCATGACCCATCTAAATTTTCATAATCTACCAATCAAACAAACATTCTCCTAATAGACGCCAAATAACAGCGATTTAATTCCACATTTTTCTTTTTCTTTGTGGAAATATCCCATTATTTTCTGGGTTTCGACCTTCTAAAATTGGATCTTCCCAAACAATACTGTGATATATACGAATAGAACATAGTCCGACACATCGATTGGACTTGAAATCATGGATACTACATGGATACTTCTTGTTTGTTGTTGTTGTTTTTTGTCTGTAGGATGTGCAGTATGCCGACATAGATCACTTCAATACCAGCATGGACTTTACAGTCGACATGAATAATTTTGGAGACCTGGAGAACTATTTTAAAGAACTTAGAGCTAATGGAATGAGGACTGTCATAATTCTGGTAGTTAAATTCTCAATGTTAATACCAACATGTCACAGAAGTTAATTCTTGCATTTAGGATCTACATTCTAAAAATACGAGATAACATATTTAATTTATAATTGTTCTTAACAAGTTTATTACATGTTTATAGTTTAATTTGTACTGATATAGACAGATATACAGTTTGTGAATTTGCTTATATTGCTACATGTATATTTTGCGAAATTAATGCCGATCACAAAATCATTCTACAACTTAAATTTTCTCAATAACCCATTAGCAAACTACTCACCCGATGACTCATCCTAAATTAATATCAATTAAACTTAAAGGGTGTCGCTACAGTTTCATGAAATATTTCCCTATAATAGAATTCTTTCAAACTTTGTGTATGTCAAAAACATGATGTTATGCAATGAAAACAATAATAAAAATGATACCTTACCGGGCTTACTTTTTTTATTAGATGCCAAAGATGTCACATTTTGAACAATTTTTACAATTTTTATAGTCTTCTTTGTCGGCATGAAATCATAGACTTATCACAAGAATATCGTTAATAACTCTATTTTTCAGTTAAAGACATTCTATATTACAAATAAATTACTAAATATTGGAATACAAATAATGGAACACATATAAAAAATTAAGTATTACCTAATTTACGACAAAGGATTTTTCGGCAAATCAATTTATTTTAAGAGATGTTTTTAAGTTTACCGGAGTTTTACATAATAGAATTTCACCAAATACTACCAATATATTCTCTAATGTATAACAAACTTAAAATAAAAAAGAAAAATATAGGTTACCATGTTAATTTGTTCGAAATTACAATTTCAAAAGGGGGAGGGGTAATTATGTATAAACAAAAAGACTTAAAGGTATATATTGTACGTCATTAATAATGACTGTGGTATCATTTTATTTAGCAATGGCTTAATTTTCGCGTATTTCGCACTCGGACCAGTGCGCGAATTTCAAACCTAAGCCAAAATCTAACCAATAATCCACATACCTATCCGAAACCAGCTATGTCCGAATAAGTCATGTCTTGGAACGTGAACTGTGTTTTATACATCGATAAAACCCAGATTGGACCGTGAACTGTGTTTTATAGATTGCATTTAGACGGTGGTACAGTAGTTTAATACTCGTTAACAAAAACTGTAGCGAACGCCTTTAATCGCGTATCATAAAAAACGTGAACTATCCTTAAAAATAATATTCGTACACTGCGCAAAGAATATAAACAATAACGTATATAGAAAAAAAAGCAACATATGCATATCAGGAATCGCCACACTCAAAAAACACAGCCTCCCCACGCAGCGAAAAAGAAGAGAGTAAGAGAGAGAGAGCGCATGTTTTATATATGTATGTCAATTCAAAACAGAAATTACATGAACCAACAACAATCTTATTGCACCGCCCGCAAAGAGAACTTTCAAAGGGTTACGAAAAGTCACATATCAGCTATAAAAAGTCTTGCTCTTGACATAGTAAAAGTATCTATGGAATATCAAAATCGATTTTCTTGCGAAAACTACAAAAAGGTCGAAATCGCGCATGTCACAACAAGTTTATTAAATAGCATCATAGTAACCAAATGATTCGTATATTCCATTGCACAACATGATTTAAAACCCCATATTTCTGTTGTATAGGACCCAGGGTTGGACAGCAATCAGACACAGTATGAGCCCTATGATAACCTAACTGCTCTTCGGGGTGCTGTAATGTGGCCAGAGAACTACAAGGTGGCTGAGGCTGATCACGATTCTACAGGAGCTCTGCTAGGTTTTATTTCTCATGTAAGAGTTTTTGGAAGTGTTTAAATTTTTTATTAGAGTCTGCATATTTTTTATTATTCATTATTATTATTTTATTTTTATTTTTATTATTCATTATAGTCTGCATATTTCTGTTACAGATTGAAATGGGAAAATTCATTTTCATATATTAAATAGATGCAATAAAAAGTCTTGCAATTCTTGGTTGTAAAAGCATATTCTAATATCACTGCCAATAGTTAAATAGATCATAAGCCCTTTTATTATGATTTTACGTTATGTAGAGAATTTCTCAGCTATATTGCAAATAATTTTGATACCGGCGAGACATCGTGGCCCTGTGACAATATCATTATTAACTGCAACGTCTTAAAACATCATAAAATTGCTCATGAGTTCAGATGGTTCTTTTAGACTGTATTTCATGGCCGCTGTGTAGAGATCTATAGAAAACCTTTGTACTGATACGGTCTTATGCGTGCGGAATACTTCACTTGTGTGAATGAAAATGACAACTTAAAGTCAGTCTTCTAGTCTAAAAATGGTTTTATTTCAGAGTTGGCCAAGTGGGAAAGCAGTATTTCCAGACTTTTTCAAAAACAGAACCGAGGACTTATGGCATAGATTAATTGTAAAACATCACAGCGTTTTACCTTTCGATGCATTGTGGATTGTAAGTATATGTGCAAATTTAGCTTAATATGATGAAAGATATGCCATAATTTAGAGTTATTGCTTCTGTAATCAGTGAGATAAATAAACGTGTAAACACTTAATGACAATGCATTTATGTTCATGATCGTGTAAACACGGACTCGAAGAAAACGACTTTTTATTTAAGGATTTTTGTATGTTTTAATCACCTTTTCAGGACATGAATGAGCCAGCAAACTTTGGAACAAACTTAGAAAGACCCAGTCAGTGGCCGAAGGGCATACCTCCGTGGTCTCTACACTGTCCTATCAACAACCACCTGGAAGATCCTCCATATAGAACAAGTTAACTCCTTTACTGTTGTATATTTTAAGCAAATTTTGTTTACAGAAAACTGTGTATATTTGATAAACAAACACATTAAGGGTTAAATTACGTTCAACTAGGTGTCCCGTTATTAAAGGATTTATATATTGTAGCATTAAGTGGTAAATCACTGTTCATATTTGTTGTTTTTGGCAGGTAAATTGTCACTTTCAAATCATTGTAGCTTAATGTAATGGACTTTATGCTTGTAAGTGAGCATTACAAGATCACGTTTTAGATTACTATGATTTATTCTACGAGACAGCATTGTCATAACGCTCACATATCGTTGAAGTTAAGAGTAATAGTTAAAACTACATTAAAGTGACACATTTAGAAACGTGTGGCTTTGTGTAAGATTAAGATACCAAGACGCTCGCATATTCATTTTTATGGAAGGTCACTATAAGGACACGATGTGTCGCTTTTTGGCTTATAAAACTAGATATTACTGTCAGAACCCTCACAAATATTGTATCTTAGTTCATAGCAAATCAATGCCAGCGCTTTCAGAACACTGTTTCAGTAGCTTATTGCCATGGAGATCGTTGACGTCACATAGAATCATGTACCTTGGTTCCTCAGATACATAAAGACAAGAGAATGTATTTCAAGTAACCCTCAACAATTACATGTATTCGATGCAATCTGGTCAATTGTGCATTTATATATAATTCCAGAAGCTGCTTTTATCTTTGACAACAAGACCTCAAACTTTACTGGACGTCTAAGTGACAAGACTATTTGTATGATTGCCAGACAAGGAGAAAACGGAGAATACATTCATTACAATGTACACAGTCTGTATGGCTGGAGTGAAGCACCTGCCACTCTCAGGTAATTGTGGATAATTAGATTCAAGGTCAAGGTCGCACTTATTTGTGGTCAACGTAATATTTATGATCTCTTTTCAGCTCAAAATCTTCCGTTTAGTATTTATACAGATGACCTATAGGCTTTTTTAAACATTAATTAAATGTTTGTAGTTAGAACTTCTACTGTATGTACCATAGACTTTTGTGTAGATACTGAGTTGCGCTCAACATGCGGCTATGCAGCGTGAGCGTTAAAAAGCATTTCCTTTATTGCCAATTATTCATTTTATGGTGTTTGATTTCGGTCAAAGTTTCATCTTCATCCATTTTATTCTCTTTAAACATTTTATCTGTGTCTGATTGTTCACTGACAGAATATATTATACTGAAAATAACGTTTGCATTTTATAAAAAATACTTCATGAAAATTAATAAGTTGTATTGGAGGTTCGCTTTGTGGCATGGTTCAGCCATTTTAGTGTTAACTTGTTGTTTTTTTTTACCAAGAATGCGTTTTTTCCAGAGGCGTACGAAAAGCAACAGGGGAGAGAAGTTTCGTTCTCTCACGATCAACATATGCAGGAAGTGGAAAAATTGCCGGTCACTGGTTGGGTGACAACGACGCAGACTGGTCAGATCTTCGGAAATCCATCATAGGTTAGTTTGGTTTCAATTAGTATATTGATTCAAGGGTTATCCGATCAACCGCATGGAATCGCCGTGGGGGTTAGCTTCTTAGTAGTGGAAACATCATTTAATTTATGATAATAATTTTTATCAGACTTTCCAAACAATGTTATTAGTGTTTTTTTTTAATCAGTTGTTTTTTATTACAGGGATGTTGGAATTTAACTTGTTTGGGATACCATATGTAAGTATATTTATTGCTGAATGTTTTAATCAGCAAATAAGTTTGGTATTTGCACTTCGCAATCCCGATTTAGCGTCGCTTTTTTAGTTACAATTACAAGTTAAGAACTACCTCTTATCACAGAAACAGCCTGTTAAATATAGTGAATTTACTTTGTGTAGCCTAGCTGTATTCGTTGCATTTAATTGTACTCATATGGCAAGTGTAATATTGTGTCTGTTTACTTGTTTACTTTGTCTAAACAATGGACCATATTTTTCATTTGAAGTCTATAGCTAGATTGAAGGCACAATCTTACTTTTTAATATAATGATATCAGTATAAATAAAAAACAAGAAAATATCGTCGCCACGCGCCGAAAACCAGGTTTTCATTTAATACTTATACTTTTGTAAAGAAAATATCTAATATGAAGAAACTGAACTTCTATTTTTAGCAACAGTGACCTTGATCTTGATCACAGACTTCTGAGTAGAAATCCCGAGTTGCGTCTTGGTATCAGCTACCCAAAGAAAGTTTGGTGTCAATAGATCACAGCTAACCCAAGTAATAAGGAGAAACCTAAATTTCTATTTTTAGCAAAAATGACATAGACCTTTATCACAGACACCTGGGATTCAATCCTAAGTAGTGTCTTGTTATAAGCTACCCACAAACCAAGTTTGGTGTCAATAGGCCAAAGAAAACTCAAGCTATTGAGCAGAAACTGAATTTCTATTTATAGCTACAGCGACCTTGAGCTTTATCACAGGCGCCTGGGTAGCAATTTCAAGCTGCAACTTGATATTAGATACCAACACTAAGTTCGGCGTAAACCCAAAGCAAACTCAAGTTATTGAGGGAAAACTGAATTTCTATTTTTAGCAACAGTGACCTTGACTTTGATCACAGATACCTGTGGCAATCCCAAGCTGTCTTTTGATATCAGCTACTCATATACTAAGTTTGGCATCCAGAGGTAAAAGCAAACTCAAGTTATTGAGGGTAAGCTCAAAATCTATATTTAGCAAGTGACCTTGACCTTTATCACAGACACCTGGGTAGCAATTTCAAGCTGCCTGTTGATATAAGCTACCCACAAACCAAGCTAAGCGTCAACAGGCAATTTGGCATCAACAGATAACATTCACAAAATACTTAACAAAAAATCTAAGTCAAAAATGGGCATAACTTTTGCAAAACACAGTCAGGGTTATGAAACTTGACCTGATAATTGGTACTGTGATGTCAAACAATTAGGTAAAGTTTCAAAGCTATACATTGAATGGTAACTGAGAAAAACACAACTTCCACAAAAAACTTAACAAAATTTCTAAGTGAAAAAGGGGCATAACTTTGTCAAAATAAGTCAGGGATTATGAAACTTGTCCTCATAATTGGTATTGAGATGTCAGATAACTATGTTAAGTTTCAAAGTTGTACCTTAAACGGTTACTGAGAAAAACACAACTTTCACAAAAAACTTAAAAAAATTCTAAGTGAAAAAGGGACATAACTTTGTCAAAATACAGTCAGGGATTTTGAAACGTGTCCTGATAATTTGTATTGATATGTCAGACAACTATGTTAAGTTTCAAAGTTGTACCTTGAACAGTTACTGAGAAAAACACAACTTTCACAAAAGAATTCACAAAAATTCTAAGTGAAAAAGGAGCATAACTTTGTCAAAATACAGTCAGAGATTATGAAACTTGTCCTGATAATTGGTATTGATATGTCAGACAACTATGTTAAGTTTCAAAGTTGTACCTTGAACGGTTACTGAGAAAAACACAACTTTCACAAAAAAACTTCACAAAATTTCTAAGTGAAAAAGAGGCATAACTTTGTCAAAATACAGTCAGGGATTATGAAACTTGTTCTGATGATTGGTATTGAGATGTCAGACAACTATGTTAAGTTTCAAAGTTGTACCTTGAACAGTTACTGAGAAAAACACAACTTTCACAAAAGAATTCACAAAAATTCTAAGTGAAAAAGGAGCATAACTTTGTCAAAATACAGTCAGGGATTTTGAAACGTGTCCTGATAATTTGTATTGATATGTCAGACAACTATGTTAAGTTTCAAAGTTGAACCTTGAACAGTTACTGAGAAAAACACAACCTTCACAAAAGAATTCACAAAAATTCTAAGTGAAAAAGGAGCATAACTTTGTCAAAATACAGTCAGGGATTATGAAACTTGTCCTGATAATTGGTATTGATATGTCAGACAACTATGTTAAGTTTCAAAGTTGTACCTTGAACGGTTACTTAGAAAAACACAACTTTCACAAAAAAACTTCACAAAATTTCTAAGTGAAAAAGGGGCATAACTTTGTCAAAATACAGTCAGGGATTATGAAACTTGTCCTGATAATTGGTATTGATATGTCAGACAACTATGTCAAGTTTCAAAGTTGTAACTTGAACGGTTACTGAGAAAAACACAACTTTAACAAAAACCTTCACAAAATGCCCGCACGCCCATCCGCTCGCCCAACGACATACCCCAATCTAATAACCAGGATTTTTCTAAAGAAAACCTTGTTAATAAGCATTTTTCTAAAGTGAATCAACATCATTTGTCAATGAATTGCAGTAATAAATAACAAGAGCTATCACTGAAGGTGATTAATACCCCCGCAATACAGCTTTGTCAGAGTATACAGAAATAATGTTCGCATCTTTTTAAAATGCGACACAAATTGTGCATGTATGTCATCTATATATAAAAATCTATTTTATTCCGTGAACAGGAAGTTAGGTGAGCAAGGAGCATGAAATCGCTTTACACCATATGGGAATATATGATTCAGATTCAGATTCAGAAATTTTATTGTGATTCTGGCCTCCGGCCCATACACAAGTACAATATACAAGTTACATAAACAATATTGTGTGAGAATGATCAAGTATTAACAAAGAGATCATAGAAATAGTTAACAGTAGTAGAAAGCAACATGATAACATACGCCCCATAATCAAGTACACATATACAAGATTACCGAAACAGTATTGCTTAAGAGTGATCGATGATTAACAATATGGTCATACGTTGATCGTTATCAGTAGCAGAAAACAACACGATAACATACACTGTTCAATAACAAGAGCAATATTGTAAAATAACGGTAATAAGGCACCGGCCTTGTCGAAACGAAAAACAAGACTGGTGTATAAAAGACGACTAAATATGTGCCAAGTACATGAAAATATACAGTAGCAGAGAGCTGTTGATCCAGTATCTCTCGAACAGAGAGAAAACTATCACAACAGCTCAAAGCTTTTTTAATTTGCATAGAAACTGCACATTGATTAACGTTTAAATATAAGTAGATCTTAACATAAACCCATGGTAAATAAACAGTGCTAAATTTTTTATTGTTTGTTCATTTTTGCTGGCCATTAATATATTAAATTTATTAATAGTCGGATTTTCATAATATTTTTTACTTATATACACTTCACGTTGGGTTCGATAAATCGGACAAACAAGTATAAAGTGATATTCATCTTCTATGCAAGATATACATTGAAAACAAATACGAGATTCTCTATCCAAACCAATGTGTCTACCTTTTTCAATCATTAGAGAGTGAGACGAAGTTCTTAATGCAGAAATAAAAAATCTATACTTTTTAACATCAATAATATCCAGATATTTTTCGAACTTAAACTCAGATTTAAAAGATATATACATGTAACACCCTAGTTTACTATTATTTGAGCATTCTTCTGACCATCGCTGGATATACTGGTCTTTCAGACGGAGTGTATAATTATATAGAAAACTTTTGTGATTATCTACATACTGGTTTTCCCAAACAAATCCATATCCATTCATATATAAATGCAACTTTACTTTGGATGCCCAGTTATTATAACCAATACTATCATAATATAAAAGCATATCATAACATTTTCTAACATATCTACAAGAGGGCATATTTAGTAAGCGCAGCCAAAATTTAATACAACGTCGAGATGTTAAAATATGCATAGGGTATCTCTCACAGTCGCCAAGTACTGCTGCATTACAGGCTCGCTGGGGAACACACATAAATCTCTTACAAGCATACAAATGAACCTTTTCTATATCATACATATAATCTAATCCCCAAAGTTCAGAGCCATATAATAATATAGGTGCAATCTTTGCATCAAACAATTTAAAGTAGATTTTTCTAGACATAGGCATCAAGTGGTTAAGTGAAGATAGAAGTGCAACAAGAACCTTCTTAGCTTTACAGGCCATATGTTCTGACATTTTATAAAATGACAATTTACTTGTAAAATAAACACCAACATAGCTAAAACCAGGAACAGCTTTTAATAGTTCATTATTATATGTCCAAGATTCAAAGCGCGATAAACGACCGCCATTTTTAAATACTAAGATTTTAGTCTTTGCTGTATTAACAGATAAATTCCAATCATTACAATATTTGTGCAATAAATTAAGTTGTCTTTGAAGGCCGTTAACAGTGTCAGCAGTTAAAGCTACATCATCAGCAAAAAGCAGAAGTAATATTTGGACGAAATCAGGAGTAAGTTGTATTCCATGTAAATCACTATTTATCATAGTTTCGTGTAGTTCATTTATGAAAAGCGAAAACAATATTGGACTTAAATTACAACCTTGTCTTAGGCCTATAGGGCAGTCAAAGATATCTGATAATTCCCTCTGGTTTCTTACACATGCTTTAACTGACTGATATATATTTTTGATAGCCTGTATTAAGTGACCAGAGACGCCGTTTTTATTTAGTATATAAAATAGTTTAGATCTGTCAACACTATCAAATGCCTTTTTAAAGTCGACGAAAGCAACATAAAACGGTTTACCTTTTCTACACAGGTATTTGCTAGCCATAGCGTATAACACAAAAGCATTGTCAATAGTTGAATAGTTGGACCTAAAACCTGCCTGTGCTTCACAGATTTTTGAGTATGCCTCTGCATAGAAGGTTAAACGTTTAGTCAAGATATTAATATATACTTTACTTATAGTATGTAATAAAGCAATACCTCTATAATTATCTGGGATATTAATGGGTCCCTTTTTATATACCGGTACTAATATAGAAAGACACCATCTATCCGGGAACGAGTTAGATTTAAAGATTCTGTTAAATAACTTCTTGATAAAAGGTAGTAATTTTTCACACGAATAAATTAGGTGTTCAGGAATGATATCCCCCGCTACTGATTTGTTTTTCTTAAGCTCCTTTATAGATACAATTATTTCTTCGTCTGTAATATCACCATTAAAAATTTCGGTCAGAGCATCGTCATTCGTAACATTTGCATTTACAAAGTTAATATTGTCATGTAGGTTTTCATGTTGATCATCATTTCCTTGAAAGACAGTTTTAAAATGATTATACCAAGTTTCTGTAGGAATATTAGGTGCAATATTATTTGAACTTCGGGCATTTTTAACATTTTTCCAAAAAAGCTTTGGATTATTGACTGATTTAGAGATAGAGTTTAATGTATTTTTATCAAAAGATCTTTTTTTCTGTTTACATATAGTATTAAAATGACTTTTGATGTCAATGTATTTTTTCAGATCATTTTGGGATTTGCTTTTTCTAAACGTTCTTAATGCTTTATTTTTATCGCGTCTAAGTTTAACACAATAATGATCGAACCATTTTCTTTTTTCATTTAACACTCTCTTGTTGGTTAATTTAGTTTTTTAAACGCAGTTACTAGAAGATAATATAAGATCTTCAAATTGTTGTATGAGGGTCTCTAAATCACAGTTTTCATTATCTAAATTTTGGTTAAAATTTTCAAAATTACCAATAAGTATACTATTTTCAATTTCTGACTGGAACATTTTTATCTGATCCACACTTGAAAAATTGTAAGTGATTTTAATAAAGCATTATGCAAAATATCAGGCTGCTGCATGTTTCAGTTGCTAAGAAAACTACAACGGAAATTGTGCATGTATGTCAACTATGTGCACAAATCTAAGTATTCGGTAAACAGGAAGTAGATGAGCAAGGAGCATAAAATCGCTTTACACCATATGGAACTATAGGATAAAGCATTATGCAAAATATCAGGCTGCTGCATGTTATAGTTGCTTAGAAAACTGCGACGGAAATTGTGCATGTATGTCAACTATGTGCACAAATGTAAGTATTCGGTAAACAGGAAGTAGATGAGCAAGGAGCATAAAATCGCTTTACACCATATGGGATTATAGGATAAAGCATTCTGCAAAATATCAGGCTGCTGCATGTTATAGTTACTTAGAAAACTGCGACGGAAATTGTGCATGTATGTCAACTATGTGCACAAATCTAAGTATTCGGTAAACAGGAAGTAGATGAGCAAGGAGCATAAAATCGCTTTACACCATATGGGACTATAGGATAAAGCATTATGCAAAATATCAGGCTGCTGCATGTTATAGTTGCTTAGAAAACTGCGACGGAAATTGTGCATGTATGTCAACTATGTGTAAAAATCTAAGTATTTGGTGAACAGGAAGTAGGTGAGCAAGGAGCATAAAATCGCTTTACACCATATGGGACTATAGGATAAAGCATTATGCATAATATCAGGCTGCTGAATGTTATAGTTGCTTAGAAAACTGTGACGGAAAATTAACATGCCTTTTGGTTGATGTAATGCACCTTTATAGTAACAAAACCTAAAATATTCGGCAAACAGGAAGTAGATGAGCAAGGAGCATGAAATTGCTTTACACCATATGGGACTATATGATAAAGCAATATGCAAAATATCAGGCTGCTGCATGTTATAGTTGCTGAGAAAACTGCGACGGAAATTTTGTTACGGACGGACGCACGGACGGACGGACGGACGCACGGACGCACGGACAAGGGTAAAACAGTATACCCCCCTCTTCTTCGAAGCGGGGGTATAACAAATATCTTGATAGCAAGTGTTTGTGCAGACTAAACCAATTCCTTTAAAAAAAATCACGTTTTTTGCGCGGTTCGTTTTTGTTTTTCTATAACAAATCTGTTCTTTGCTCGGATCATTCTGTAGAAAAATATCTAAGATTGTCAATAAAAAATTATTGAAATAACAACTCGGCCACGCCGGTAAAAATAAATCAAGAAAATATTTCTCACCATTTGCATAACAGCTATTACATTGGCTATCATGATGAATCAAGCAAGGGAGTAGGGGTTAAAATAACTCATTTTAAGCAGCTTTTTGCAGACGTATGTCCTTTGTGTAATTGTAAACCAATAGATCACCTTGATCGTTTTGTGTTATTTTACTTGTAGATTGGTGCGGATATATGTGGCTACTGGAACGACGGGACTCCTGAGCTTTGTAAGCGATGGTTACAGCTTGGAGCTTTCTATCCGTTTAGCAGAGTACACAATAACATAAGAGCAAAGGCAGGAACTTTGCGCATGCTTTGCATTCTAAATCAAGAATTATGCACAAATTTACCATAGTAATTCTTTTTTGCTGATGTTTGATGTCGAAAATACGTCTTTGCTTTGTTGGTGTAATTAACTAGTGTTCCCCTTTCACTATTCTTTGTCAAAGGTTATAGTCATACATAGTCTTGAAAATCAACTGATGCAAAATTCTCTATGTTTACGACGAGCAATCTCATGTAAACACGTTTTCAAAGCAATTCTATGAAAAGAAGTCATTTTACGAGAATAACAACATTGTTATGTTGCACATCGGCACTATGCGACAGTTTCTTTGACCTTGTAGGTCATGCTTATATCTTGTTTCTATACGTGAAGCATTCAATAAAATATTGTGTCATCTTTTTTCAATGATAACTGAACAGTGCCAAAACTCCACGACCAAGTGATAGACTCGATCTCTAACGTTTAAACATGTTTAATAATGTCATTTATCAGTATCTGTATGTATGAAAAGAATGAATTTCAGCTTTAATTTAATAGTTTCTCTAAGATATATGCCCAAACTTCTTTGATACAGTGACCTTTTGTTCCCATTTGTAGATTACGTACTTTTTAACTTGAATGCCATTTTCAGGTTAACGGAAAACTAATTTTCCTTTCAGGACAATGACCCTGCTTCCCAAGGGTCTGATGTAGCACATGCTGCAAGAGAAGCACTGGAGACCAGATACTGGCTTTTACCCTATCTCTATACTCTGTTCCATGAGGCCCACAAAGAGGGCAGCACAGTCGTCAGACCTCTCTTTCATGAGTAAGTTAAAATAAGCAGCAGGCATTTATTGCTGTTTGGCCCCAATTCTGTCTGTAGTAATAAGTTAAATAAATAAAACTATACACCATAGCTTTTATACATTTATACTCATATTATACAAATGTGTTTTTATAATGGAAAAACTTAGGCAATACGGTAATGTATGGGTTGAGAGAATAAATAAAACAACAACAAATTTTTTCAAAGACAATGGATCCCCGAAAAGAATACACGAACAAATAAGCTAATTATAGAATATGGGAAACGTGTTTTGTTCTAACTGTGCTTACTTGTTAAAATTACCCGAACCTTTTCGTCAATATTAAATTGACTTCTTTAGGAGTATGATGATAATAAAAATCAACACCTAGTGACGCTATGATATTAAAGCGCTGAACCTGTCAGAAACAAACCATTGAAAGAAATAAATACTTTGGAGAGTGGCATTATTTTTTTATTGTATAAACAAAAAATGTTGAAAACATCTTTTTTCCAGGTTCCCCCATGACTCGAACACTTACGGCATTGACTCACAGTTCTTGTGGGGCAAAGCTCTCATGATTGTCCCGATTCTAAAACCTGTAAGAAATTTATTTAGTTAGTATTTCTTCCTAAAAACATATTTGCACCAAAGCAACCCCATTGCAATCGTTTTATTCGCATAAATTGACATGTATGTCACTGATGTCCATAAGATGATTTATATATTCTAAATAACTGCTAGAATTTACAGTTTATGATACTAAGTTGAGGATATGGTAGCAATGATATAGATGCTAACAGCAAATGCAAGATGCAGTATAACAATTTTGTCATCGGTTATATACATGTTCATATGTGAGAGTTGTATTTACTTAATGCAGCTTAGAAATGAGGGAAACACGTTCACCATAAATAAATAACGGATAAACACCCATGGGTATAAAAAGAGCAAATGTTGTCTACACGTTTAAACAGTTATATCTAGAGACATTGTTAAAAACAGATAATTCAATAGCTTGGACCAAATATCATAGACGTGAGATTGGAGACCAGAATTAAAACCCAAGCTTATGGTTAGAACGTTTGGAAAACCCGTTTTATTTTGAGTAACATCTCCTTGATAGCTTGCATTATAGTGAGTCTGATATTTATATTTGTGTCTGTTAACTTTTTCTAGAGCCAAACTAAGGTGAAAACCTATATTCCTCCCGGTAGATGGTATGACTTTTACAATGGAGAACCTGCGATTTCAGGCGATATGGTCAGAACTGTAAAGCCAAATTCTTCCATTGGCTTGTATTTAAGGGGAGGAAATATTCTACCAATGCAGAGACCCGCTAATAACACACACTTTAGGTTTGTCACCCACTACCGTTCGAATATCATTTTAGCATGATGTAGGTTTTCAAGATAGTTAACTGAATCTTTTAACATGTGTTCTCGATTAAGTGTACATTGTCGACACAATTTCGTTCTTCTCTTATGATTATTGTTAAAGGTTCGCAAGGCTCAGTGATAGATTTGATTTCGTCATGGTAAAGTTATTTACCAATTATTTCTTAATGCATTAAGTTTCATCTTATTTGCAGTCGCAGTAATCCATTTAAGTTACTGGTGGGGCTGGACAACAATGGCGAAGCAGACGGACAACTGTTTTGGGATGATGGAAACTCAGTTGGTAATAAAATTTTATCAATCAACCGGACGACCTGACTAATCAAGTGGTTAAGATTCTAAACTCAAAATGAAAGGCCCTTCGCTGAAAATGAATTTTTATGAATTATTTTGTTTTGCCCCTGATGCCCGCTTAATTTTCAACAGTAAAATGCTCGAAGTGAATATCCCAATATCTAACGGAATGTATCGGTCCAGGACTTAAGCAATAACAGCATTGCGATGAATTAAAGTCAGAAGGCGGGTATGTCTTGATTAATGTATTTTCTATACAGTTTGTTGAAGTTCAAAATGTAATTTTGCAACGGAGTCGCTTTTTGTATATCTGGGTAATTCCATAAATGGATAATAATTGGAGAGTTTGAAGAAATGTATGAAGACAATAGCAAACATGTCGTCCACTTTGTAGAAATTGTATAAGTGTTCCATGACAATTATAGGGACTGAATGCCATTTATATCTCCTTTTAGTAAAAGCTGTTTATCTTGTGTGTCCAATTACAGAATATGGGATTTTGAAAGAACACATCAGTTTATGTAAATTGAAATATCTAATATGAGTAAATGAAAGATATAAACATATAAAACAAAGTAAAATGTATGGTAACTCAATCAATGTAAAATAAATGTTGCAGATACATATGAAACTGGCAACTATTTTATGGCAAGATTCAAATCCTACAATGTAAGTAACTCTATATTTTTATTATGATTATTTTGTCAGGTAATTAATCCAGCATGGCACAATAAATCAAATTTATTCAGTCATTGTATAGGTACAGCATTGCACAATAAATCAACTTCATTCAGTCATTTTATAGGAGAATGTTTTATGTGTATTATATTGCAATTTTAAGATAAATTAAAGAGTTAACTACCAACAAAAAACTAATAACGATTCATTTTCCAGTAAAATTCTTTTTAATATTGGTGTAACGTTTCGTTTTGTTGTTTATATAAAGACCTATCTTCAGAGAATCTACCTTTATTTTCAGTTAAACTTTATCGAATACGAATAAATGATAGCAGGTATTCATAATTGTTTTAACCTCCACTTCTTGTCTGTTACTTTTTCGGAATAATTATTGTTACGGATATGCGCCATTATCTTAGCCACAGTCGCAACTGGATTATCATGATCACCGACAGTTTTGCAGTTCCGTTTACACGTACAAGACAAAAGCAAATTAAAACTTAAGTTAAATTGTGTTAGATCGAGGGTTTTTCATCCTTTACGATATGCCATAGAGCCAATTGTCTTGTTCGGTGACTGTTCAAAGGTGGTGTTTGTTTCCTTGAGTTATGTGCAGCTCAGTTTAATATGAAAAAAATATCAGGCACGTAAGATCAAGATTTCAGTGTTAGTATATTTGATCCAATTTTGCTACATACTTTTCGCATTTGTATTTTTCAGAACTCGATTTCGATGACAATAGAAAATGATAATACCTCAGCTATTTTAAACTTACATTTTGAGGAGATACAAGTTTATGGCGCCCCCAGTAATGTAACAAGGGTTTATGCTGATCGTCAGGATTTCAACTTTGTGACTAGACCGGTAAAAATGCATGCTAGTTCTACTATTAAAATAGGTAAAATAAAATCGATTGTGAAAATCGGATCGAGAATAAGAATGCAAAGTCATAAACATCGATGTCATTTTATACATGTTCTTATAGTACTTTCTTTATACAAAAACATGTAAACCAATACGTAGATATTTTCAAATAAATTTGTTGGTGGAATGTTGTATACTATTTTCTCTTCTCTTAATTTATGAGAAACTGATTTGGTAAGCAAATGTGCTCGAATGTTTAAAATGATAGTGCCTCTGGTTGGGAGCGAACCCGCACCGTCACGGCGACAGCACATATCCTTGCAATTCCGGCGACGCATCCAACTGAATTAGATGGGACAACCATACATATATGCAAGCATACCATATATGTTACAAATATTCAAATACTGGAAGCAGGCTTTAGCTGAACGTACAAAGTTCATGTAAGTCAAACAAAAATGGAACACTCAGAAAACACAATATCTCCATACAGCAACTAAGAACAGGGAAAGAGGGCATAGTTGTATTATACGGCTTATATACGGCTTATATAAAAAGTAACACAACAAGCAAACATCAGAACTTGGAAGGTCATCAAATTGAAACATTAAAACTCAGAACATGATTACAACTGTGGGTTAAACAAGGTTCTATAATCTAACAACCTTACACCTGCCCGCCAGGTTTTCATGTAAACGCATTTTAACCACCTGCTCGACAATGTTGCAGGCGTCTATCTGACAACAGAAAAAAAGCGTATGCCACTCTCGTTTATACTTATCGCAGTCATAACAGAATCAAACAGAATTACTTAATACACTTATTTCTAAATGTGCTATTGAACTTGTGTGAATAACAAGTATAAGCTTATGTCTGAAATGAATCGGATGACATTAAAACTCGCCCATTCAGGCCACTAAAATTCGGCCATATAAAAAGTAAGACAGGTTTTTTATAGGAAGACAATAAGTAAAATAACTCCCCTTGCATTTGTCGTAAATTTCACGACTTTCATTTTAATAATAAAACAAAACATATATAATAAAAGTGTATATGCAAGAGTTTGGTAGACAACATTGTGACTATATAATGTAATATTACCGTGATGCTGAAGATCTGAAAACAAACTTTTATAAAATCTTCATACGCACTGAGAGACAAAACATGATGGACTGAGTCGCGCTACTTATCAAATCGCATTCCCGTGAAAGTATTATATCAAAATTCGGTATTTGTATCTTCCATTGGATAGCTTATAGATAGATAGATTTTGTAAATGCTCACACAATATAAACTTAAACATTTAATACCTAGATCTGTTATTCTAAAACAAACTGTACTCAAAATAATAATAAACCAATTTCATTAATAAAATCAGATTTTGTCGAGTCTACTTGTGGTGAGTTCGACTTTTTGTTACAAAGGCGATTCGGTGTATGTGTGTGCTTGCGTCCGTTAGTGCGTCCGTCCGGATTTGTTGTGACCATAACATGCATTGAGCAATATTTGGCATTAATATTAACCTCAATGAGAGTAGTGTCGCGCGCAAACCCCAGGTTCCAATACCACAAATCTAGGTCAGCGTTAGGGGTAAAAGATCGTGTCACAACTTGTCCAGCCAATAACTTTTTGTTGCCTTGAGTAATCTTGATTATATTTAGATGAGTAATAATACAGTGAGACGGAGTGCCTACTGCCTTGCTCAAATCCCAGGTTCCAATTTCAAAGGTTACTGTCGTAGTTAAATGTAAAAGGTTATTACAGATCTTGTCCAGCACATAACTTTGACATACATTCAGCAATCATGTTTATATTTCGCATGAATGTTAACCTCAGCGAGACGGAGTGTTAGGCGTAAACATTAGGTTTCCATATCAAATATAAAGGTCGCAGTAACAGGTCAAAGATCATACCTTGAGCAATCATGTTAATAGTTCGAACATCGCATGGTATGTTTCCCTGATTCTCTGCCAATTAAAAACAAAAACCTCGAAGTCAGCTTTAACATGTTTGTGTTTTTGTCTTTCTGCACTTGCATGTTTAACTTTTTCAACTGCTTAAAAGTAACATAAACAGGACTCACAAATAAATTAAATATTACAATGATCTCAATGATTCTGAACTTTCAGAACGTGCTCACCATTTTAGAACTAACCTTACCAGTTAGAGAAACGTTTAAAATCTACTGGAGGTAAGTTACATTGGTAAATTGTTTTATAAATTCATAATTTGGCATATTTCGTTCGTATGATAAAGTTCTACACTACGTTAAATTCGTCAAATACTTTCATGATGCCCACATAATAACCTTAATAACTAACAAGTCAACTAGTAGACGTCCGGGATTTTTTTTACTGTATGATAAATATTATTTGCTATTTCAACAGAAACCATAGCTTTATATAGGTACAATGAACAGCTTTGCAGGACACGTTATCTGTTTTCAATCCTAATTGATACAAAAGGATCAAACTGGGAATCATTTGTTTAACATATATTAAATATTATGTAACCAAACCTGTGTTAAATAAAGAGTGCATCAATTTATAATGCTTTTAACATGTGACACATGATAGTATTAGATACGTTTATCAACATATAGGAATCTGCATGTTAGTGATTAAATATCACTCGCTAATTTCTGTTTTCCTCAAAATTATGTTACTTTTGTTAAGATGCTGTATGAGGCACATTTATATACATGTATAGAAAGTAACGGTTATGCCCTATAATTGTTTGCGGTTTTGTATTTCAGTGAAAAGTAAAGAGAAGAACAGTTGGGCGACGATGATTTGTAATTGACATCATAGATCACAACGAGGTCGAACAAACATTCATAAATCATTACAATACAATAAAATGCAATTTATTTCTCTCAGATCATGATACATGATGGCATGAAGTACAACAGAATATTCAAGCACATGTATTGTGTGGTAATAATCTGCAATAAGAAAACATAAAGACTTAACATTAATAACACTTACGGCAGCTATTCTTTTCTTCGCCACATTTGAGTTTCTAAGTGATTAACTTTTTGTTTGGTAATATTGTTTGGCCCAATAACATTGTTTTGCCGCGTGGTGTCATTACGAGTATATCGTATTTTTAACGTATTATCAGTGTTATTTGGCATGATTGTGTAAGTATTTACATCGTTTCTTGCTTTTTTAAAGTTGCCAGTCTTTCGATCTGATTGGAAGTAATGCTTCCTTTTTAAGTTGATCATTTTGTTAAGAGTTGGGTCGCTGCATGGCTTGTCGTTTCGCCTTATCTTCTTAATATCATTTTGTTTGAGAAAATCATAGCCTTCATTTTTATATCGTTAAAAATGTTGTTATCTAGTATCTACATAGGTGTCTGTAAAGCATAGAAAGGCATGGTCTGAAAGATGAGATTCTGTATATACAATGTAACTATACTTTATGTATTATGTTTCATTACGAGCGCGTCTTATGTTATAATGAATAATAAATAAACTTTATAGTCTTACTTGTGAGCATAATTAAGTTCAGTATATTCAAGAAATTACTAATATTTAAAACCTTACAGTAAACAGTAAAACCCCTCATGTATATGTACGAGGGTTGATAAAATATAAACTGGATTTTTGCTCTCAAATAAAAAAAATTCTTTCAAACGTTCAATTCTTTACACCAATAGAAATCAGAATTTAAATGCAAACAGTTGATCCAACTTTTTATTTGAAAAACCACATACATGTACCTTTATTCATAATCATGAATTTAAAAAACCAGGACAATTTTTTTTCTACAGCAACCACATATAAATTTAATCCTTGAATCCATAGGTACACATTTATTGCCTGGACAGATGGGAAGTATTTTTTCTTTTATTAAAATTGCAATGCCTCCTGATCTGTATCTTGAGGTTTCTGTTCTGTTATTTACAAATACAGGGAAACCTGGTACACATATACTGTAAAGGTTATCTAACTTACTTTCTTGTACACCAACAATGTCAAATTTATTTATAAGTTCTATAAATTCAGGATAGTTGAGCTTTGATTTAATACCACACACATTAATACTACATATGCTAATCTCACTGATCAAACTTTTCTTGTTGTCACATTTGTGTAAGTGTTGTCCTCTTGCCTATCCTACTGATCTATTTCTTCTTGCTTTTTTTCTTCTTTATCTGTTGCCATGTCACCATTTGATTATCCATGATTCATTTTGACTTTATCACTCACAACATTATTGTTTGGAGTTGTTTCCCTCTGATCTGGATCTGTTCGCACATGTGATAAAATGTTTATATAATTAAGGAGTAAAGTGTTAAATTATAATGTGGTCTTACACAAAGTTTAGTCAGGTATAAATTTGCATGATTTAAATGCATCTGTAATGAACAAATAATCAATGGTCAGTTAATTGTCTAATTGTCCGATCATCAGCCCATTACTTCTAGAAAAGATCACCCAACAGGATTTGTTTACATCCTCAAACAGAAACAAGATCAGCAGTCAGCGTGATCAAAATGTGGCATTCTTTAATCCATCCACTACATACAAGATTTTATTTCCCGATAATCATATCATTAACATTGGTAGATGTTTTCATCATTTCAGATATCTATCATCTTTACAGCCGAACTGTTACACACTCTCTCAACTGTTTAAGAATCGGCAGTTTGAAGTTTTGAAGAAAGTTTCTTCTCCGATCTAATTTACCTTTTCATTAAAATTTAATAAAACTAATCATGTTTTTCTACAAAGTGCAAGTTGCCCATATCATATTTTCTAACCAACTTAAACTTAAATTTTGTAGGGCACTACACTAGTCAAAAGTTCTAAGTGCACACTTAATAAATGTTGACTTTCCGAACTATTTGATAGAATCTTCCAAAATATTATAAAATATAACGAAGGAGTATCAATATCTTATTAACCCGCACAAACAAACTGAAATCTGCTTAGCGCAATTAAAACATAAGAACATGTTCAGCTCACTGGTACACAGATTACAATTCTCAAGTAAATAATAATTACATCCGCTATAAGTTATTGTTTCATCTTTTTACGTATCATTAAAATTTGATGTCTCGAGGAAATGTTGTGGTTTGTCATTTCATTGCACTTAAATAACTTCCTGTAGCTTATTAATGGTCTGATGGGGACGATGAGCCAACACGCTCTTCTCTATTTTATCCATAACGTGATAACGTGGATGTCAATGAAAAAATTCTATTTTCCTCACATTTGTTTTCGCCAAAAGTTTTTAGTGGTCTAGCGATTTTAGACGATGCAATTCTCTATGATAGATGTGTATCAGCCTTTTCAAAGAAACAAGTATTTATTTTGATAAAATAGACCGGTAATTTGGACAGTATTTTGTCCGAATAAACATGATTTTCGATTAATTCGGTTTCGAAATTTAGTTGATTTCTTTTAATTTAAGTTTTAGAGCTTTTGAAAATTGGGAACTTATCAAACAAATGCAAATCTCAAATTTTCGTTTTTACGTTATTTTGCGTAAATATTTAATGACGTAAGAGAATAACGTCAACGTTCAACGTAAGCAACGTTATCAATTTAGAAAATAATTTCATTTGATTTTTTTCTTATTATGATAAAATATGCAAAAATGAGGCATTTAGTTTTTATTTACGAATAACATCAGGATGTTTTATAACAAATTAATAGTTGTGCCAGTTAAGAGCATTTTGACGGCACTTTCGTGGCTAACAGTCGTCAAACACTCCATAGTTATAAAACTTTGGTGTATGTTTTTAGATTGTCCAGTGTCGATAAACATATGGAAAACAAAATCGGTTGTAAAAAGTTCAATTTCGATTGCCGCACGGGGATAAATAGCGTATGCCGACGTAGATGACGTACTACATAAAACAAATGCACAGTTTTCAAATAATTTTTATTGTTTGAATATATTTAACATAATGTCAAACTTTTTTTGAACTATGATAATTTTACCTTGAGATATTCGACATTGAAAAGTGTGCACTTAGAACTTTTGACGAGTGTATATGTTTTCAATAAGCAAATCCACGTTTTGATCTGGATCTTCACTGGTTGGACACGGGATTTAAGCCACATTCCATGGTGAAAATTGTTAAATGCAGTTTGTATTTTGTCACGGAAAAGCAAAATAAATAATACTAAAATGGACAAAAAAGTTTTTTCGGAAAAATAATGCAACAAAAGTGTTACCATTTAGAACAGAGAGGTAGGCACTCTTGTAGTTCATGCCGATTGTGTTGGCTACGAGGCACGTGTACCAGCCCTCGTCCTCTTTTGAAACATTCAGCAGCACCAGATTCTGTGGATCATCTATTGTACTCTCAAATCCTGATTTCTACAACATGCATGCAAAATGTTTCTTACATTTCTCACTTTTTTATAATGAATCAACACTACACTTAGCTTAAAACTATAAAAAAAAACAATGCAAATTTCCAAACATTCTCTGCAGAAATTACAGGGTAGTTGAGGTTTTAAAAAAATGCACAAGGGTTTTCATATTATATATTTTGCAATAATTATTAAGCCCAAATTCTTAGACTATTTTTCTGTGTGTAAAAATAACATAATCTAATACATATATATGAAATCACGAGATATGGTTTTTACCATGAAAATAGTGTCACACTGTCAGACATAATGTGAACCTTGCATATTTCTGAAAACACCGCCACACTCTCAGTGAAGTGAAACTACTAGAAAGAATACTTATTCATGAAATTTGTCTCACAATACAGTAACATGACAGTGAGCACGTACATAGATTCTTTAAACCACAGAATGTCAGTAGACAAAACAATAAAAACATGATGCAGAGCATCCATTCATCTTTCTTAGCAACTGTTAATTCCAGGAAAATCTCTGGAAGCAAACCCTCAAATGTAGTGTGTAAAGGTAGTGTATAAATAACAGTATGAGACCATATTGATCAATATAGACTTGAATTATATTCAAGGGAAATGAAGTGTTTTAATATCGTGAAAATATTGCAATTTATACCAGTGTAACCTTGTGCACATGATAGTTACATGTAGAACCTGCATACACTTGTCACCTGTAGAATAATGAAATATTTATATGTTTTATACTTTCTATTTAAATTTGTGAAAGATAAAGAAATGCTCTAAAATGTTGTTTTTTTCCCCAAAACACGCATATAGTTGGCAAGTTAAATAAGACATCTAGTTTTGAAGTTTTACAGAAATAAATTATTTTCCCCCAAAAAAACTTTCTAGTTTAGTACATCATTATCATGTACGAGGTTTGTCCCAATAAATCGTAGACTATTTTAATAAAACGAACACTATTGAACATATCTTAATAGAAATTTCACAGTTAGTTAAAACATTATTTGGTCACAAGTATGCTGAATTTCAAAGAAAAAACTTCTAAAAAAAGAAATTTCATACATCTTATTAAACCCGGAGAGCGATCTTTGATATTTTGCATACATGTTAACCAAATTATGTCTTAAACAACTCTGAAATTTGCATAAACATGTGTTCGGTAGTTTTCTCGTAATTCATTTTGTCTACGAGTTATTGGGACAACCCTCGTATACAAACTCTATAGGTTTAGTCATAACCTTAAAAACTCAACCTTAACACCTAAACCATCCACCTTAACCCCTAAACCATCTACCTTAACCACTAAACCCAACAACTTATGTTCCTCCTTTGATTTGCTCAATGCAAATTTATTTCTATACAAGATACCAACCTGAAGAACTTTCACGTATGGTTCTCCCTTTTCATTGACAAAAGAATCATTTTTCTTGTAGTGCCGTAACCACTGTAAAATGGGCTGGGAATCGCTCATAATGATCTTGCATGTAAATGTTACATTTTCTCCCACAAGGGTTGTTTGATTTTGTACATCTTCCATCAGAGGAGCAATCGCTACTCTATCTGTAAAACAATGAAAAAATGTCATTAATCGGCTAAAAGCAAGATAATCGTTTACTCCATAGATAAGGCTTTAATTGCACGTGCGAACTGGTTAGATGCGGATTAGCCAGCTCATCTGTGCCATTTGATCAGGATCCAAACTGTTTGCTTTTATATTTATTAGATTATTTCTGACCAGGAGTTGACCAGTGTAGATCCAGTTTAGACAAAACAGAATGATGTGCTGACTGATCTGGTTACTCTGTTCACCCAGGCAATTAAAGCGTGTCATTGAAGCATCCTTGATATATGCGCATTTTTACGCGTGTGTGACCAGTGTAGATCCAGATCAGCCAGCACATTAATGCCATCTAATCTGGATCTGCACTGGTCGCATTTTGGTCAGAAATAACCTAATGAATCAAAACGCGAACAGTTTAGATCCTGATCAGACGGCACTGATCGCCCTAGAAATAATTGTGTATCTTGTCGTAAGCCGTCATGTTTTTTTCTTTCCAGAATAAATGTTCTATTAATTATTAAAACCAAGATCATTCTGTATTATCTTTGTTATTTTATGGACTGAAAATCCAACTCCCCCTCATGCTTTGGGTTGGGGATATCTGCACTCATAATTATAATGTTCTTCATTATTTTTTCCAGCCAATTTTAGGCAAAAAAGGAAACTTAATCACAATGCCAAAACACTTTTTCTCTAAAAGTTTAAATTCCCAATTTCTATTTAAGTCATAGAATGGGAAAAAAATAAAATTAAAACTTCTTACACATTAGGTAGAAAGGATGATTTTAAACAAGTTATCAAATATTATATCCTTCATTTAAAAGCTTTAATTAAAAAAAAAGTTTAAGAAAGTAGGATTTCCCAAAGACAAGAGCCATGATGGCCCTTTATCGCTCACCTGAGTACAACAAAGTTATGTTGTACGTGACCCAACGTCTCGATATGGTGAACATTTACACCAAGTTATTTTAAAATCAAATAAGAAACAACAAATCTACAGCTTGGAAAAGAAAATTCTATTTTTAGTAACAGTGACCTTGACCTTGGACCAACCGGCATGGGTATTGTACTCGACACACCGCCTTGTCATGTTGAACATGTGTGCCAAGTTATTTTAAAATCCAATGAGAAATAACAAATTTACAACCAAGACAAGATTATTCTATTTTTAGTAACAGTGACCTAGTTTTTTTACCAAGATGACCCATATTCGAACTCTTCCGAGAAATCATTGGGACAAACATCCTGACCGAGTTTCATGACAATCAGAGCAAAAATGTGACCACAAGAGTGTTAACAAGAAAATTCTATTTTTAGTAACAGTGACCTAGTTTTTGGATCCAGATGACCCATATTCGAACTCGTCCGGGAAATGGTTGGGGCAAACATCCTGACCAAGTTTCAAAACAATCGAGGCGAAAAAGTGACCGCTAGAGTGTTAACGAACTAAGTGTGGACGGACGCCGGACGCCGGACATTGATCGATCCTAATAACTCACCCTGAGCCTACGGCTCAGGTGTGCTAAAAACCCAATGTTTTTTATATTCAAAAGGCAGTTTTTGATTATCTGGAAGAACACAAACATAACGAAAAAGAAACAGTGTTGTGTGAGAGAATGATTTTTTGTGAGTTTGGGGCAATAATTTGGATAAAAGCCCATATAGTTCTGGCATAAATTTGATAGGATCCAGGTACATTTGTAATTGGACAGCTAGCTGATGATTTATAAACCTCAATAGTCTTGCATCAGGAAAATATCCTAAGGTTTATAGTTGTGGACTGGTCATTAAATATTTTACATCATTGTAAGATTGACACACAGATAAATTTGACAGTGCATTTTCAAAGGCATCTTCAAGTGGGTACATGTTGGTACTGAAATGTTCAGATTGCATCATACTGAAAAGTATCATAAAAACATAAAATAATGTGACAACAATTTGACAAACTTATATATTAAAGTCAAGAAAATGCAGTAAACATCCATATGCGCTAGGAATCAATTGGTTGAAATACACTCAAATAATACATTTACTTAGGTAACAATAAAGCATAATTGAAATATACTCAACAAAAATAGTTCTGTACACAAGTGTTTTTTGCGCAAATTTTATAATATAGCAAATAACTGGTATAAATTCTTACATGTATATCAAGAATAATTGTCTAAAAAAGACTAAAACGAAATGAAACTTAATTGGTGAATAAGCGAGAAATGTCGTTTTGAGTATGATAGGGGTCAACAGTCAAAAGTTGAAAAATTTGCCGTATCAAGGTAGATGTGTGAAATCAATGAAACAGCTACACAGACTGTGTCCACAATGCAAAGACTTGTTTTATATTAACAAAATTTTTAATGAGTTATTTAAACAGTAACACGCCCGTTGCTAAAGAATCGCGATACTGTGGGTATTGCATTCCCGGACGTTTCTTCGGCGGTACGAGCGAGAAGAGGACCACTTTTTTGATCGCCTCAAAACAACTTGCGAGAATTTGACCAGCAATGATACACTACTATGTTCGATCAATGGGTTCCCCGGCATCGCACTCCGGTGACGGAGTCTATTTAAAGAAACAGAACATACGCCGCTTCGCTAACGCTGCGCCCATAAAATTAATAAACGTCGTTGACGTTATTAGATCTAATTTGACGTGCGCCGGATAGTGGTTAGTGTATGATTTTAATTGTTCATATTTTTTTCATGTGATGTTTTATTTTGCTGATATTTTGTAAAAAATATGCTGGACATATTCCGATTAAAGCTTGTGTAATTTTATTTGTGATATCTTGAATAATAAAAAAACTATAACAAAAGTCTACGTTATTTTGGATCATCCCTCGTAAGTCTAGCGATTGTTGCAACTTTTGAGTGGCTTTAACAATGAATTGTTTATTAAGTATTGATCGGATTTTATTTCTGACTTTTTTACATTGTTTACTTTGAATTGCTTATTTATATGGTATGTATCATTTTGTTGTGTTTGATGAAATTAAAAAGATATTTTATAAAATGTCCAAGTGTGCAGAACTTTTTTTGCCGAGTATTATAACTCTCTTTTGATAAAATCCGTAGGAGCTATTGAATGTAACAGCAAACAGCAAACTACCAAAATTCTAGGCTATAACCTCTATTGTGGCAAGTGTGGACCAAGATAAATGCTTTACTCCATAGATAATGTTTATTACATGTAACAGTTTAGATCCAGTTCCAGCACATTTGTGCCATCTGATCAGGATCTAAATAGTTAGATTTTAGATTCATTATTATTTTTATTTCTGACCAGACGGAGAAGTTTGTAGACCCAGATCAAATGTCACAGATGTGCTTGATAATCTGGATCTAAACTGGTCACCCATGTGATAAAAGGCATACGTATGGAGTAAAATGTGAAGTTGGGCTTCTAGACTGTCTGATCAGGGTCGTCTACATTGTTCATTATTCAGCAAAATATCCCTTTAGACAATGAATGGACTTGCTCAAAACCAAACAAAAGCCTGTCCATTTCATTAATTCAGCAGGTTCAGGGTTAAACCTCTCTTGTTGTTTTGGCAACAAAACAGTCTTGTTTATAAACGTAATTGGTTTATAAACTGCTTCCTAATCAGATGATGTATGATAAGTTCTCTCACCAATTTCTCCCCTGCCAGTTTTAATGCACCTGTTATATGGCACTGGCGTAATCAGAGGTATTGGGATTATTCCAGACTTAAACATGCATTTCAGGTGTGCACGAACAACTTCATTATATTTAACTTACCCACCATTACTATATTGCCAAGAACAGCTTAATTACAGGTTTAATTGTGTGTGCGACAAATGTACATCTGGCCAGATCCAATCCAGTCAGATTGACAATCTGTGCCATCTGATCAGGATCTTCACTGTTCATTATTAAATTCATTTTGGCCATCAAGACATCATAGAACCTGATCTGGATCTAGACTGTTGTTTTATGAAATAAAATCTTTACTATTAAATGTATTAAAGGAATGGTTTACTCTTTGCTAAATGTCCGGAGAGTAGTCTTTCATGTCAGGTGACTATATTTTCTGTTCGAATTTTGGATGACGTAATGCAATATAGATGTATTTATAGAAATTATGTAACAATTGCGTCAACATGTTAACAGTTTTTATACAAATATTCCATGAAAAACAATTTTATCACTGAAATGCTGTTTACCTGCTGGTCCAAGATCAAAAAACTAAATCAGGAGACCAGTCTCAAATCTCAAGCATCTGACTGGCTGAAATAGCGACTGGTCGCCATTTTAGCCATTTATTTACTTAAGATTTAAGAATGGTCTCCAATGTCAGTTTTATGATTTTGGGCCCTGGTATTTGTTGAATTATGTTGCAGAAATAAAAATGTTACTTAATGACAGATAAAACTTACTCTGCACTTCTAGTTTCGTGGTAAAGTTGATGGAACCGATTTCATTCTGCACGATGCACGTGTAATTGCCTTTATCCTCCAGCGAAAGCTGTGTGATCTTCAGTTTATAATCATACAATTCGTACTGAAAATTTTATAACAGAACTTTTAAAGTAATAAATAATATTGCATGATATTTTAGATGCCTTGTCCCAGGGTGGAGACTAGTCTCAATTCTTAGCAATAATACTGATTGAAATTGAGCACAGCCTCATAACAGATCAATGGCCAGCTAGATATCTCAGATTTGTTTCCATTCCAAATTTTATAACCTAGAGTCATGCTTTTATAAACTCTAGCCTGGCATTACATAACCTGTACTCTACTGTTGCATTTACTAAAGACTGGCGTTTCCATTTAAAGGTGTTTTGGGGAAATGGTACTGTGTGACCTGAAACAGTGTAGGAGATTTTCCAGTAAAGAATTGATTTTTCTTAGAATTCCCAGCAATATTAAACATGTTTGCTATTGTAACTTTTAACTGAACAGATATTTCCGTGGAAACACTTACTGCCATTATCAGGTCATTTCTGCAAAACCATAAAAAACAGCCAATGTGTTTTGAATCAGAAGCATTTTATATCAACGTAAATCGGCTACAACTGACACTCCTCCAAAAAAAATATTTTTTACAAAAGGCGGCCAAATGTTTATCGAGTCTGCTAAGCTAAGTGGCTGCATCATGGTTCATTAAGTTAATTTCTCTGATATATCGTCTTGAAAACCACTTACAGGCAGAACGGGGATATCGCAAGCATGTGCTGTTAGCACATCAATGTCATCGTCATAAACTTGCAGTATCTGATGATCTTACCAAGTATACATCTTTATTATTAAAAGAAAAATAATATATAAAGCTCACACGATCTGCTTAAAGAGATAGGTTTATAATGAGTAAAAAGCTATTTTAATCAGATGATAAGTTTAAATTATTTCTTCATGCCACTGTTCCAGGAAAATAAAGCTCTAAAACTTTCACTCGTTTTTTGTTTACCGTAGTATCAAGCTATTTACACCAAAAACAGTCCAAATGGTTTTTTGTTTGACGTGAATTTTATCAAACAGTTACTGTCTAGGATACAAGATGTTTCTAGTCTTTCCTAAGCGAGATGTACAATGAGAAATATTTCTAACATTTCCATCTTCTGTCAGTCTGTTTAACATTTCACCCAGGCTCACCAGAGTAGATCCAGATCAGCATGCACATCTGTGTTGTCTGATATAGATCTACATAATTTCTTTTATGATCTTCACTAGTCACTAGTTAAACCAAGAGAGTGTTCATAAATACTG
Organism: Corbicula japonica; assembly: GCA_038501625.1. NCBI lineage: Eukaryota > Metazoa > Mollusca > Bivalvia > Venerida > Cyrenidae > Corbicula > Corbicula japonica. The sequence goes on along the minus strand of JAZAYU010000402.1, from coordinate 186,580 downwards.
ATTTTTAATGGTACATGCAATTTGCTAAATAAACATTTGACAGTGATTAAATTTTGCAGATCAATAAAAAATCTAAACTTTGATCTTATTTACTTTGTTGATGGACTAATTATTTTTAACATGTTTCACAAGTTTCATTTCATGCCTATCTCAGTATGTAGCACTGCAATATAAGCCTTGAACAACAATTTAGTAAAAATTCAAACACCATACCAAACAGTATACAATAATATGAAAGTGATGATGTAATTACTGGCAGAAAATATCCCCGTTTAAATCATATAAACTCACATATGCTAAAGAAAAGGTTCAATAAGCGTAAACCACAATACAAATTTAAATACGAAATTACAGGCAGCCAAGTGTACCTGTTCAGAAAATACTGGCGGGAATTTGTTCGTAAGACCTCCTGTGAAAAATAAGTCCATCATACCACATGTCATGGATTAAGTGAACCAGGATTGGGAGATTTTTTACCTAAAGGCATTATCTTTAATCCAATAAGCATTAAGAAAATGGATTTTAACAAACAGATGGTTTAGACTTTTGGCGCTAAGTCTGTTTAGCAATGGCCTCGCTAGGATCAGTCTTATATTATCCATCTTGAAAACAGCACACCGAGCTATCTTATTAAAAGGGTTTTCAGTATTTGATTTATTTATGGAAAAATATTTATATGTTCATTTCACGGAAGTCAATAGTTTTATTTGTAGTAAAGCAATAACTTTTTATTCCTTAAAATTTCCTCAGCGAAAATAAAATAAAATAAATAAATAAACTGTCCTCAGCAAACAGTGTAGACACAAAGATGAGCCAGTGTATCCATGCAGTCTCATCAACTGCTATTTGGTCAATAAATGTATGTACACAACCACCATGAAATTTTGATAGACACATTACAGAGAAAAGCTCTGCTACAATATGTACGCAATCAGCAACTTATTGAAGAAAAACGATATAAAGTTTAACAGGCTTAACAACGATTAAGGAAGTTGGAAAAAATAACAGTAAAGTATAATATATTTTTAGATGGTTAACATTCTGAGCCTTACCCTGTTATTGCTCTTTTCTGTCAATTTAATGCCGTTTCTCTGCCATGTGATCGTTGGGTTAGGATGCCCTTTGGCATCACAATCAAAAATCACCGTTGCTGTTGCTGCTCTGGCCAGATAACCCACAAGGTTTAACTTCTTGTGAAATTCTGGTGCTCCTATAGGTCAGAATACTCCATTACTGTAAAATCTGGTAAAAAGTGTCACCCTCTGGAACATTTTAATTGTGTTCTTGTTGAAAGGTAGTTTTTGACTGAATGTTTAAAATATTTTTAATGTACTTCAGTGAATTTAATAGGAAAGTTATATAATTTTCAAAATTGAATTCAGTTTATTAAAAGACTGTCAACATTTTAATTGAGAACATAATTGCAATGCATAAAGTGAAACCTCTATATTAATACCATCTCTAGGACTGGAAAAAACGTGTACGTAATAGTGGGGTTGTATAAATTTTGGGTAGAAACTGTTTGAAAGGACACTGAAGAAGTGGTCATATTACCGCGGTTGTCTTAACTATGGAGTTGTCTTTTTAAATTGTTTTAAGGTACGTGCTGAAAATTTTAAAATTGTTGTTCTATGTTTGCCCTGGCCGAAATTTAATTCGCCAGAACAGATGATGATGTATCAGTTTACTTCTCAGAACATTTCGGTGCCAGTGCGGGTAATAAGTTAATAATCCACTGACAATGTTTATACAACACATGCTTAATACGCACTTACAGACACCCTATCTGTTAAATACTTATATCATAGCTTCGATCACACTGAATTAATTCTCAAAATGACCTATTTCAAGTGCATTTTCTAAGAAAATTTTAAAAATATAAATCAGAGTAAAAAAAAATTTGTTTATCAATACTATCAACATTTAACCCTTTACTCCGTTCATTGAGGTTTTATCATATGTGTAGATCCAAAGCAGCTGGTACATCAGTGCCATCTGGTCTGGTCTGGATCTACACCTTTCACCTCTTGGTCAGAAATAACCTAATGAATCATGCAGCAAACTGTTCAGATCCTGATCAGTTGGCACAGATGTGCCAGCTGATCTGGATCTACAATGTTCACACATGGAATATCATCCATATTCCATGGAGTAAAGTGTTAACAAGAAAATCATCAATCCATACTTCTGAGATCGGCAAATGGAACTTTTTCCTCCTCTTTATATCCGTCGACGTCCAATGCCTTCATCTTATCTGAAAACACAGGAAATAGATCTTTTACATGTACTCCATAACGCACTGTGCCAACTGATTTGGGTCTACACTGGTCATATCGTAAATGAACCTAAAAGCAAGCGGGATGAACCTAAAAGCAAGCGGAATTTACAGTGTTTGTCCATACAATAAAGGTATCTATATATCAAGTAAACGGATAATTAATAAATCAGTTTATACAAAATTACTACCGTCCACATTATCACTTTAAATTGTCGTTGTCAGAATTTAACAAAAAACAATCATCAACAACACCATCATTACGATTCATCAACCATATTCTCAACATTGTGGGGTTGCGAGCAAGTTTCCAGACATACCTCCACACTGCTCATTTTACATTGTACAAATTCAAAAATAATAATGAGTGAAGAATGAAATTAATGCCTCAAACACTTGTCACTTGTCACTCAGGATCTGCACTGGTCGTGTTTTTGTAAAAAAAATAACCTAACAAATCATAAAGCGAACAGTGTAGGTCTTGATCAGATGGCACAGATCAGAATTTTCACTGTTTGCCCACGCAATAAAGGTGTGTCTATGGAGGAAAGGGTTAACACAAACAAAATTATAGCTCATATTTACAAAGTGGAGAATCTATTGCACAATTAATTCAGTGTTACATCAAAGCTTCAATAAAGCACCTTACCATCAGTTTTCTGTACAACTGTTAACGTAAAGTTGCCCCATATCTCTCCAACTGAGTTTTTCGCCTTACATGAGTATGATCCGGAGTCGGAGAGCCGTAGATTATAAATAGTCAGTGAATACTTTGTAATTGTGATTCTGAAAGAAATATTTTCATAAGAATAATTTATTACCATATTTGCTTGGTGTTGGATACTGTTTAATTGATTCCATGCTAGTAAGTAATATATCATCATCATCATCATCATTATCATTATTAATCAATATCACAACAAAAAAATTGTTTTCTATTTCATCTACATAATTGCGTTTTAAACAATCAAGATCCATTATTAATGTCAGCATACTTGTAAACCTTTTCTGATGCGAACGTGAAAAGATTTACTTTGAACAAGTCCAAAAGTTTAAATCAAAGATGTAAAATTTGCCTGTTATTTTGTGTAAACCAACACACCTCTCAATTTAGAGGTGTGGTCCTTTAATTTGGAAGACACCCAGATCAAATTGGAGATTTCACAGGTATGCTGCAGCTTGCAACCGTTTACTCAATATAAATGCATTTCAATGTGTGTGTGACCAATGTAGATCCAGATCCGCCAGCCCATAATTATGTGCTGTCTGATCAGGATCTGCACTGTTCGCGTTTTGGTCAGATATAACTAAAAAAATGAAATATGCATATCAGGAATGGCCACATCCAGCATACACAGCCTCCCCACACAGCCAAAAAGTAGAGAGGAAAAGAGAGCATGGTATTACAAAAATCAGTTTCAAACTGGACGCCACAAACAAATAACGGAAGTGAGAACCGGAGGGGTTACCGCCTTGGAACGGTCAGTGGCAAAACAAATTGCCACTGGGGGTTTAAACCAGGTTCTAGGGTGCACCAACCTCACACTTGCCCCAACAGGTTCTCGTATCACAAAACAAGTACAAATTGTCTTAGTGAAATAACTCCAACCCACCCATCAGCTCAACAATGTTGCATGCAAAAGCATACAAACATATAAACATAAGAATTTAATAGCATTGCAAAGCCAAAGGGCGGGTACTCAATGATCTTACAGAGACCAGAGCACCTGGAGTAAAATCAGCAAGAACACGATGACAGGGATAAAAGAAACAAATCGAGCTTCTAGGTTCTTTTTAGAAAAGATTTCCCCAAAAACTTTCATAAACTCTTAAACCCCTGCCACCGTCGTGCAACCAAAGAGGTAAGCATAATGATCAACTGTAGATGGGTTAATCACCAGGCCTGCAGATTTAAATTTAAAAGTAAACAGTGCAGATCCTGATCAGACGGCACAGATTTGCCTGCTGATCTACACTGTTTGCCAACGTCATAAAGGCATATATAAGGAGGAAAGGGTTAATAACTTGACCTGTCAGTTTGTTTCAAGGATTCGTTGTTATGATACCAAGTCAGGAAAGGTTTTGGTCTGCCTTTGGTTTTACAACTGAACTTGTGGTCAAGACTTTCATATCCAATACGAGATGGTGAAAGATGTTCTATAAATGCAGGTGGCGTGTCTGAAATAAAAAAAAGATCTAATATTTTACACATTCATCTACGGCTTTAAAACATATACGTTTAAATGCCTTAAAGGCTGTTCTTAATGTAACATAATTCAATCCTCTACTTCATATATGCGTGTTTTATTGTATGTGTGAACAGCGAAGATCAAGATCCACCTTTCACTTCTTGGTAAAATATAACATTGTAAACAAAAAAAAGTGTAGATTTAAATGTTCTATAATAATTCATTCAAAAACTATTTCCCAGAATTTTATTGTTACCTGTCTCTGTTTAACTGATACTGAGGTACAGACATTGCACTATTGCATTACTGTACCATTACAAATGAAAATGAGTCAGATGCCCGGTGGACCAGATCAGTTCCATGGTGGACAGATGTCCGGTGGACCAGTTATTTCCATGGTGGACAGGGTCAGTTCCCCGGTGGACCAGATAAGTACCCTGATGGACAGATGATCGGTGGACCAGATCAGTTCCAAGGTGGACTGGGTCAGAAGCCCGGTGGACCAGATCAGTTCCCTGGTGGACAGGTTTAGATGCCTGCCGGACAATCTCTGTTCCATGATAGACAAGGTCAGTTCCCTGGTGGAAAGTGTCAGATGCCCGATGGACCAGATCAGTTCCAAGGTGGACAGGGTCAGTTTCATTACAAATTGGGGTGTAATTGATTCATCATTAAAATATTTTTAATAATTAAAAGCGAAGGAATAAAGCTTTTAATTGATTAAAATTATTACAGAGCAAACTTTCTATGAAAGGAATCAGAACCAACTTTCTCTCCTTGATCAATGAACACAGTTTAACAGAAGACAATGTCATAGGGTATCTATGTCAAACATACAAGAATTAATTTGATAGAAACTGCCTAGCTTAATTGAGTAATGGGCTATTATGCAGGTAGGACAATATTATGTAATGGCAATTCAGTGGTAGGATTAAGTAGATAATTGGTAAGTAATTGGTGGATATATTGCTGCTGAAATACATTAGAAAATAACATTTATCTCCAGTCTATACTTTATATCAAGGCTGTGATATAGTAGCATGATATATATTAAGATATTTGTATCAATGTGAGAGATATTGCATCATACTGTGCTATGATAGTGTACTATGATAACACCACCATGTTGTGCTTTTGATATGAGCATGTATAAAAACTGATCTCACTGCAGGAACAAGTACTCTAGTGTTGCTTCAAGTAAATAAACTTTTTCCAAGAACAATTTATTTGATTACTTTGATCCTTCCACTAACAAAAATGGACTACTGGCATTGGACCCTCTAGAATCAACTTTGTGTGCAAACTAGCCACCCTGTATGAATGGTTCCATCAGTTGGCGGCCTCAAGCCCACATGTATGTGCCAAAGGAAAATTTATAAACAGTTTTACCAATATGGTTGACCAAGACAGAATTCTTTCCAATAAAACTATTGTTTTTGGCAGTACTCAGCCAGTCTATGGCACAAATTCAAGATAACATTCAAATAAAACAAAGTTCATGTTGTGAAGCGATTTTCAATGCACGACTTGGAACGGTCAGTGGCAAATCAAATTGCCACTGGGGGTTTTGGTGGAAAAGATCACGATAATGATGCTTGTGATGATAATGTTGATGATGATGATGATGATGATAATGATGATGATGATGATGATGATGATGATGATGATGATGATGATGATATAATAATAATGATAATAATAATCGTCAGGATGACATATTTTAGGTTGCATAACTCCAAATCACACTGTTTCCCTGCATGGTCGAATGTAGTCCGTTTTAATATAAGTTGTTTTTTCTCTATTCAACTGTTAGCCTCTTAACCCGTAGACATCGGCTTGTTTGTGGCTTGTTTGTATGTATAACATGTCAGAAAAAGAAACGAAAGCAATTTCTGCCTATATCTTGTTTGATAGAGGCGGACTAGTTCCGGAACAGCGGATCTATATTTTGGCAACGTATTTGCGATACCGCGTTTAAAATAGATCGATGTGTGTTTGTGAATACATAAAATGTAAATCGCCACACTGATATATGGTTGTCTATGAATTAAGATGATAGAAATCATGTTTAATGTACATTAAATACTGTTGTATAATTTGATATCGCGGGGACCAAATTTCGCGCAAATGACATATGTGAAATATTCACGAGGGCTTATATTCGCGCACTTTTATTATTTTAATGAGACTAGATATTCAGTGGTTTGATTTCGCTAGGGTTTTGATTTCGCGCACTTACCCTTACGAAATACGCGAAAATTAAACCATCGCGGAACAGTATTGAAAATGTAATGGTGGTTCGGGAACCAGTTTATTTTGTGCAGACCAAAATAACTCGGTGGTTTGTTGAGAATGCAAAAGCAGAAATAAATAAATAGATATGTGAAAATGCTTAGTGTATAGATGAAGTCGAAATAAAACATTAGCATTTTTATTGTGAGTGTATGAAACTTTTTATCTTTTAAAATGGGAAGTATTTGGGACAAAGTGAAACTAAAAGTGGCGCGTAGCTCAGGGAATCGGTTATCAAACGTTTGGTTCGTTCTTTATTTTGTCGTCCACTCCATTGCGTAACGTCATTTAGTTCTACACCGGGGCGAATGGGAATTCCGAAAATCTCTATAGTAAAAAATCTATAATAATAGATTTCTTTTTTGTTCAAATGTTTGACCAGCGAAAACTCCGTGTGAAGGCTGCAGCTGGAAAATTATGTGGGATCGGGTGATATTGAAAGAAATTCACGTTCCTTTGCTGTGATCTAACAGCCATGTAAAACAAAGATTACGGTCCAGACGGAACGGATTATTTAGACAATTAGACTCTTACTCAGTTGTTATCTATGAATAAACGACTGTTGTAAACCAAACCTAAAGACCTCTGATTAGCAGTTGAATGACGTCACATTTGCGATCTATATATATTCTTGAATACTCTCTCCAGCTTCTTATCGGCTAGGTCTATTACTGAGTCATCTAGGTATTACAAAAAAAACAATAAAAATATACATGGATTTGGCTAATGAAATATGCACTTAAAAAAGAAAATGTACAGCTTATAACTTACTAAAGCTGATTGTAAAAAAAAGCGCATCGCTGATTATTTTGCTATAGGATTCGGCAAATCTCTTACCAACCAATTTGTGCTGCAATTGTGCAACTCGAAAGTTTAACAATTTTAAGTATAATAGGTCTTTCAAACATGTGGTAATTAATCAATGTCCATGTAATGTGGCGTCAAACAAACAGCTAACAGCAATCATGTTACGATAATCAAGAAATAGAATAGACTTGTATATTATTGTAATATGTTTTCGTTTTTAAATCTTTAACTTACAGGTGTTATACTGTTAATCTCAAACGGCATGTATTTGATCGGAAAACGTGAGAAAAAATATTTACAGCTTGATTATCGTTTCTTTCCAACACTTTCAGACACAATAAAGTGTTCGAAATTTTCAATTTTGGTTAACTTCCAAGTAAATTAATATTTTGTTAGCAACATGGTTAGATTTATCACCAGCTTAAATATAGCTCCTTCGAAAGACAAAACGCATATAAGTAAACTTATATCGATTATGACATCTTACTAAAATTCAACGCTTGAATTTTAAAGTGGCTTCAAAGTAAAACTTTTGTTTAAAGGTTATGCTAATGACCGACTATGTTTTCGGAAAGCTACAATTTGTTATTGATTTTTAATTTATTATAATTATTTTTACTATGTCGGTAATAATGATTATAATAACGATAATGATGATCATCATGATCAAGAAAAAACGATTATGTCAATCATAATGATCAATATCATGACGACGACGATGTTGATAGTGATGATGTTTACTATGAAGTTATTGAAGGTGTAATTGTTATTGCTGCTGATGATGATGATGATTGTGATGATAAGAAATATGTTAATAATGATGATGATTTGAGGATGATTATGATGCTTATGATGAAAAGATAATGAAGATGTTATTATAATAATTATTATCATATTATTAGTGTTGTTCTTGTAATAGTTGTCGTTGTTGTACCTGCTGTTGATGATAAAATAATGTCGACGTTGATGGGGATTGCTATATCGCTAAATTATTAGAACATAGAATTTGATAATAATTATAAACAAAAGCTTTTACCGAATCAATGGAACATAACTTAAACATGAACTGCACCTTTTTACATTTATACCCACATTATTTTACTGTTTTCGAGTGGAGATAAAGGCATATTTAATGCTGTATAACTACGGCGGAGAATTGCAGCTATTAAAACTGCAAAAATGACATTTGCAATGCTGAAATAAACGCCACTTTGAATGCGGCGTAAAATCCTCGCGGCGATTTTAAAAAATGCTCCGATGAAGATAATTTTTTACAGCATTTGCTATTCCAAACGTCCCATCAAATGGAAATGGGTATGAACCGATTTTAAAATTTAACGAGAAAACGCCGCGGAGAAATAACGCCATTTCTAAAATCCGGCGGAATTTCGCCACGGCGATTTTACGGCGACACAAAAACGCCGCGGCGATTTTGGTGTTTAACCTATCACAGTTTCCATAGTTTCAACGATAATTGATGAAAATCAATTTCTATTAGTCTGACCCTAAACTATGTTCATATGATAAAATAAACCCGATATCACCACTATTTCGGGTAGCATAAACAGGATCCGCAAAGATAAACCGGAGACTGTTTTACATTCAGTTGCAATTTTTTTGCACCACTGAACCGAAGAAGAATCATAATTATATAAACCTTTATTGTCTGGGCATCTGATCAGAATCTGCACTGCTCGTTTTTTTTTGGTTACAGCAGATCTGTTACACACTCGTTCAACTGTTTTAGAATCGGCAGTTTGAAGTTTTAAAGAAAGTTTCTTCTCTTATTTACATTGTCATTAAAATTCAATAAAACTAATCATGACTTTCTATACAGTTCAATTGCCCATATCTTTTTTCAACTAAACTTAATTTTGTAGAGCACTATATGTTTTCAATAAGCAAATCCACTTTTTTTATCTGGATCTTCACTGGTTGGACATGGGATATAAGCCACATTCCATGGTAAAAAAGTTTAATGCAATTTGTCACGGAAAAGCAAAATAAATGATACAAAAAAAATGGAAAATAAAGAAGTTTCGGGAAAATAATGCCACAAAAGTGTTACCATTTAGAACAGTGAGGTAGGCACTCTTGTAGTTCATGCCGATTGTGTTGGCTACGAGGCACGTGTACCAGCCCTCGTCCTCTTTTGACACATTCAGCAGCACCAGATTCTGTGGATCATCTATTGTACTCTCAAATCCTGATTTCTACAACATGCATGCAAAATGTTTCTTATATTTCTCACTTTGTATAATGAATCAACACTACACTTAGCTTAAAACTAAAACAAAAAACAATGCATATTTCCAAATATTTTCTGCAGAAATTACAGGGTAGTTGAGGTTTTAAAAAAATTGCACAAGGGTTTTCATATTATTTATTATTTTTAGAACCTGCATGCACTTGTCAGCTTTAGAATAATGAAATATGTATATGTTTTATACTTTCTATTTTAATTTGTAAAAGAAAAAGAAATACTCTAACAATTGTTTCCCAATACACGCATATAGTTGGCAAGTTAAATAAGACATCTAGTTTTGAAGTTTTACAGTAATTATTCCCCCCTCCTCCCAAAAAACATTCTAGTTTAGTACATCATTATCATGTACGAGGTTTGTCCCAAATTTATTTTAATTAAACGAAAACTATTGAACATATCTTAATAGAAATTTCACAGTTAGTTAAAACATTATTTGGTCACAAGTATGCTAAATTTTAAAGAAAAAACTTCTAAATAAAGAAATTTCATACATCTTATTCAACCCGGATAGCGATCTTTGATATTTTGCATACAAGTTACCAAATTATGTCTTAAACAACTCTGAAATTTGCATAAACATGTGTTCGGTAGTTTTCTCGTAATTCATATTGTCTACGAGTTATTGGGACAACCCTCGTACACAAACTGTATAGGTTTAGTCATAACCTTAAACTCTCCTGCTTAACCCATAAACCCTCCGCCTTAACCCCTAAACCCTCCACATTAAACCCTAAACCATCCACCGTAACCACTAAACCCAACAACTTATTTTCCTCCTTTGATTTGCTCAATACAAAACTATTTACTATACAAGATACCAACCTGAATAACTTTCACGTATGGTTCTCCTTTTTCATTGACAAAAGAATCATTTTTCTTGTAGTGCCGTAACCACTGTAAAATGGGCTGGGAATCGCTCATAATGATCTTGCATGTAAATGTTACATTTTCTCCCACAAGGGTTGTTTGATTTTGTACATCTTCCATCAGAGGAGCAATCGCTACTCTTTCTGCAAAACAATGAAAAAATGTCATCAATCGGCTAAAAGCAAGATAATCGTTTACTCCATAGATAAGGCTTTAATTGCACGTGCGAACTGGTTAGATGCGGATTAGCCAGCTCGTCTGTGCCATCTGATCAGGATCCAAACTGTTTGCTTATATTTATTAGATTATTTCTGACCAGGAGTTGACCAGTGTAGATCCAGTTTAGACAAAACAGAATGATGTGCTGATTGATCTTGTTACTCTGGTCACCCAGGCAATTAAAGCGTGTCGTTGAAGTATCCTTGATATATGCGCATTTTTACGCGTGTGTGACCAGTGTAGATCCAGATCAGCCAGAACATTAATGCCATCTAATCTGGATCTGCAATGGTCGCATTTTTTTGGTCAGAAATAACCTAATGAATCACAAAGCGAACACTTTAGATCCTGAACAGACGGCACGGATGTGCCGGCTGATCTGAATCTTTACTGTTCGCCCTAGCAATAAATTTGTATCTTGTCGTAAGCCGTCATGTTTTTTTTCTTTCCAGAATAAATGTTTTATTTATTATTGAAACCAAGATCATTCTGTATTATATTTGTTATTTTATGGACTGAACACCAATCCCCGCCTCCTCATGCTTTGGGTTGGGATATCTGCACCCATAATTATAATGTTCTTCATAATTTTCCAGCCAATTTTAGGCCAAAAGGGAAACTTAATCACATTGCCAAAACACTTTTTCTCCAAACGTTTTAATTCCCAATCTCTATTTAAGTCATATAATGTGAAAAAATATAATTAAAAATTCTTACAAATGAGGTATAAAGGATGATTTTATACAAGTTATCAAAAATTATAACCTTCATTTAAAAGCTTTAATAAAAAAAAGTTTAAGAAAGTAGTATTTCCCAAAGACAAGCGGGCCATGATGGCACTTTATCGCTCACCTGAGTGCAACAAAGTTTTGTTGTACGTGACCCAACGTCTCGATATGGTGAACATTTACACCAAGTTATTTTAAAATCCAATAAGAAACAACAAATTTACAGCTTGGAAAAGAAAATGCTATTTTTAGTAACAGTGACCTTGACCAAGACAAGAAAATTTTATTTTAAGTAACAGTGACCTTGACCTTGGAAAAACGGACATGGGTATTGTACGCGAAACAACACCTTGTCATGGTAAACATTTGAGCCAAGTTATTTTAAAATCCAATGAGAAATAACAAATTTACAGCCTGGACAAGATTTTTCTATTTTTAAATACAGTGACATAGTTTTTGACCCCAGATGACCCATATTCAAATTCGTCCGATTAAGAAACTGGGGCAAATGTCCTGACCAAGTTTCTTTGCAATCGGACAAAAAGAGCAAAAGTGTGACCACTAAAGTGTTAACAAGAAAATTCTATTTTGAATAACAGTGACCTTGACCTTGGACCAACAGGCGAGGGTATTGTACTCTACACACTGCCTTGTCATTGTTAACATTTAATTTATTTTGAAATCCAATGAGAAATAACAATTTTACAGCCAAGGCAAGATTTTTCTATTTTTTGTAACAGTGACCTAGTTTTTCACCCCAGATGACACATATTTGAACTGTTGCAAGGAATTACGTCCTGACCAAGTTTCGTGATAATCGGAGCAAAAATGCGACCACTAGAGTGTTAACAAGAAAATTCTATTTTAGTAACAATAAAGCATAATTGAAATATACCCAACAACACTTGTAGCTCTGCATACAAGTGTTGTTTGCGCAAACTTTATAAACCAAGAAATTACAAGGTATAAATTCTTACATGTATATCAAGAATAATTGTCTAAAAAAGACTAAAACGAAATGAAACTTGCTTGGTAAATAAGCGAGAAATGTCATTTTAGTATGATAGGGGTCAACAGTCAAAAGTTGCAAAATTTGCCGTATCAAGGTAGATGTGTAAAATAAACAAAATCAATCAACATTTCACCATTGTCCGGTTTTTGCAATTATGAGCATGCACTGTGATGCTGGTAACAGTTAGTAACCAAAATTTGATACCAAGCCATGTCCAGAATTAAGCTCAAACTTAGCTTTTTTATTTCTTAAAGAATCGCATTGTCACACTCATTAACCTAAAGGTTTGACAAACAGTTTAGTGATGATTCGAACAGTTTCCATTCTGTATTATTGAATCAAAACATCCTCTTAATAAAGATTCGTGAATTCGACCGTCATGGTAAATGTCACACCAGCCACCTAGACGTCTTTCTAAACAAGACAGAACACGTGAAGTTGGTCAAGATAGTTGATCTGCCTGGTTTTCTGGTTCGCGAATTGAACCTTATTCCACAAGTGAAATTTCGTCGGCTGTTAAATTCCGTAAATATACCCAACAACACTTGTAGCTCTGCATACAAGTGTTGTTTGCGCAAACTTTATAAACCAAGAAAATACAAGGTATAAATTCTTACATGTATATCAAGAATAATGGTCTAAAAAAGACTAAAACGAAATGAAACTTGCTTGGTAAATAAGCGAGAAATGTCATTTTAGTATGATAGGGGTCAACAGTCAAAAGTTGCAAAATTTGCCGTATCAAGGTAGATGTCAAAACATCCTCTTAATAAAGATTCGTGAATTCGACCGTCATGGTAAATGTCACACCAGCCACCTAGACGTCTTTCTAAACAAGACAGAACACGTGAAGTTGGTCAAGATAGTTGATCTGCCTGGTTTTCTGGTTCGCGAATTGAACCTTATTCCACAAGTGAAATTTCGTCGGCTGTTAAATTCCGTAAATATACCCAACAACACTTGTAGCTCTGCATACAAGTGTTGTTTGCGCAAACTTTATAAACCAAGAAAATACAAGGTATAAATTCTTACATGTATATCAAGAATAATTGTCTAAAAAAGACTAAAACGAAATGAAACTTGCTTGGTAAATAAGCGAGAAATGTCATTTTAGTATGATAGGGGTCAACAGTCAAAAGATGCAAAATTTGCCGTATCAAGGTAGATGTCAAAACATCCTCTTAATAAAGATTCGTGAATTCGACCGTCATGGTAAATGTCACGCCAGCCACCTAGACGTCTTTCTAAACAAGACAGAACACGTGAAGTTGGTCAAGATAGTTGATCTGCCTGGTTTTCTGGTTCGCGAATTGAACCTTATTCCACAAGTGAAATTTCGTCGGCTGTTAAATTCCGTAAATATACCCAACAACACTTGTAGCTCTGCATACAAGTGTTGTTTGCGCAAACTTTATAAACCAAGAAAATACAAGGTATAAATTCTTACATGTATATCAAGAATAATTGTCTAAAAAAGACTAAAACGAAATGAAACTTGCTTGGTAAATAAGCGAGAAATGTCATTTTAGTATGATAGGGGTCAACAGTCAAAAGTTGCAAAATTTGCCGTATCAAGGTAGATGTGTAAAATAAAACAAAATCAATCAACATTTCACCATTGTCTGGTTTTTGCAATTATGAGCATGCACTGTGATGCTGGTAACAGTTAGTAACCAAAATTTGATACCAAGCCATGTCCAGAATTAAGCTCAAACTTAGCTTTTTTATTTCTTAAAGAATCGCATTGTCACACTCATTAACCTAAAGGTTTGACAAACAGTTTAGTGATGATTCGAACAGTTTCCATTCTGTATTATTGAATCAAAACATCCTCTTAATAAAGATTCGTGATTTTGACCGTCATGGTAAATGTCACACCAGCCACCTAGACGTCTTTCTAAACAAGACAGAACACGTGAAGTTGGTCAAGATAGTTGATCTGCCTGGTTTTCTGGTTCGCGAATTGAACCTTATTCCACAAGTGAAATTTCGTCGGCTGTTAAATTCCGTGAGCCGCTTGAAAGAATGCCGGATTCGTCGTGGTGAATTTACTCAGTAGAAGTCTAGCGTTTTTTGCAACTTTTGTGTAGTAACCCCCAGTGGCTTTAACAATGAAATGCTTATTAAGTATTGATCGGATTTTATTTCTGACTTTTTTACATTGTTTACTTTGAACTGCTCATTTATATGGTATGTATCATTTTGTTGTGTTTGATGAAATTAAAAAGATATTTTATAAAATGTCCATGTGTGCAGAACTTTTTTTGCCGAGTATTGTAACTCTCTTTTGATAAAATCCGTAGGAGCTATTGAATGTAACAGCAAACTACCAAAATTCCAGGCAATAACCTCTATTGTGGCAAGTGTGGACCAAGATAAATGCTTTACTCCATAGATAATGTTTATTACATGGAACAGTTTAGATCCAGTTCCAGCACATTTGTGCCATCTGATCAGGATCTAAATAGTTAGATTTTAGATTCATTATTATTTTTATTTCTGACCAGGAGGAGAACTTTGTAGACCCAAATCAAATGTCACAGATGTGCTTGATAATCTGGATCTAAACTGGTCACCCATGTGGTAAAAGGCATACGTATGGAGTAAAATGTGAAGTTGGGCTTCTAGACTGTCTGATCAGGGTCGTCTACATTGTTCATTATTCAGCAAAATATCCCTTTAGACAATGAATGGACTTGCTCAAAACCAAACAAAAGCCGGTCCATTTCAATAATTCAGCAGGTTCAGGGTTAAACCTCTCTTGTTGTTTTGGCAACAAAACAGTCTTGTTTATAAACATAATTGGTTTATAAACTGCTTCCTAATCAGATGATGTATGATAAGTTCTCTCACCGATTTCTACCCTGCCAGTTTTAATGCACCTGTTATATGGCACTGGCGTAATCAGAGGTATTGGGATTTTTCCAGACTTAAACATGCATTTCAGGTGTGCACGAACAACTTTATTATATTTTACTTACCCACTATTACTATATTGCCAAGAACAGCTTAATTACAGGTTTAATTGTGTTTACGACCAATTGTCATCTGGCCAGATCCAATCCAGCCAGATTGACAATGTGTGCCATCTGATCAGGATCTTCACTGTTCATTATTAAATTCATTTTGGCCATCAAGACATCATAGAACCTGATCTGGATCTAGACTGCTGATTTATGAAATAAAATCTTTACTATAAAATGTATTAAAGGAATGGTTTACTCTTTGCTAAATGTCCGGAGAGTAGTCTTTCATGTCAGGTGACTATATTCTCTGTTCGAATTTTGGATGACGTAATGCAATATAGATTTATTTATAGAAATTATGTAACAATTGTGTCAACATGTCAACAGTTTTTGTACAAATATTCCATGAAAAACAATTTTATCACTAAAATGATGTTTACCTGCTGGTCTAAGATAAAAAAAAAAACTAAATCAGGAGACCAGTCTCAAATCTCAAGCATCTGACTGACTGAAATAGCGACTTGTCGCCATTTCAGCCATTTATATGCTTTAGATTTGAGAATGGTATCCAATGTCAGTTTTATGATTATGGGCCCTAGTATTTGTTGAATTATGTTGCAGAAATAAAAATATTACTAAATGACAGATAAAACTTACGCTGCACTTCTAGTTTCGTGGTAAAGTTGATGGAACCGATTTCATTCTGCACGATGCACGTGTAATTGCCTTTATCCTCCAGCGAAAGCTGTGTGATCTTCAGTTTGAAATCATACAATTCATACTGAAAATATTATAAAAGAACTTATAAAGTAATAAATAATATTGCATGATATTTCAGATGCCTTGTCCCAAGGTGGAGACTAGTCTCAATTCTTAGCAATAATACTGATTGAAATTGAGCACAGCCTCGTAACAGATCAATGGCCAGCTTGATATCTCAGATTTGTTTCCATTCCAAATTTTATAACCTAGAGTCATGCTTTTATAAACTCTAGCCTGGCATTACATAACCTGTACTCTACTGTTGCATTTACTAAGGACTGGCGTTTCCATTTAAAGGTGTTTTGGGGAAATGGTACTGTCTGATCTGAAACAGTGTATGAGATTTTCCAGTATAGAATGGATTTTTCTTAGAATTCCCAGCAATATTTCACATGTTTGCTATTATAACTTTTAACTCAACAGATAATTCGGTGGAAACACTTGCTGCCATTATCAGGTCATTTCTGCAAAACCATAAAAAACAGCCAATGTGGGTTTAATCAAAAGCATTTTTATATCAACGTAAATCGGCTACAACTGACACTCCTCCAAAAAAAATATTTTTTACAAAAGGCGGCAAAATGTTTATCGATTCTGCTAAGCTAATCAAACAGTGGCTGCATCATTAAGTAAATTTCTCTGGTATATCGTCTTGAAACCCACTAACACGCAGAACGGGGAAATCGCAAGCATGTGCTGTTAGCACATCAATGTCATCGTCATAAACTTGCCGAATCTGAAGATTTTACCAAGCATACATCTTTATTTTTGAAAGAAAAATAATACAGAAAGCTCTAATGATCCGTCCAAAGAGATAGGTTTATAACGAGTAAAAAGCTATTTTAATCAGATGACTAGTTTAAATTATATCTTCATGCCACTGTTTCAGGTAAAAAAAGGTCTAAAACTTTCACTCGTTTTTGTTTACCGTAATATTAAGCTATTTACACCAAGAACAGTAAAACTGTTTTTGCTTTGTTTGACGTGAATTTGATCAAACAATTACTGTCTAGGATACAAGATGTCTTTAGTCTTTCCTAAGCGAGATGTACAATGAGAAATATTGTCTGTGATCTTTTTAACATTTCCATCTTATGTCAGTCTGTTTAACCTTTAACTCCAGGCTCACCAGAGTAGATCCAGATTAGCATGCACATATATGGTCTACATAATTACTTTCATGGTCTTCACTAGTCAATGATTTGACAAAGTTGAACAAAGGAAGTGTTCATAAATGCTGATTTAAAATGGTACATGCAATTTGCTAAAGAATCATTTTATAGTGATTAAATTTTGCAGATCAATAAAAAATCTAAAATTTGATTTTATTTACTTTGTTGACGGACTAATAATCTTTAACATGTTTTACAAGTTTCATGTCATGCCTAGCTCAGTATGTAGCACTGCAATATAAGCCTTATAAATACTTCCAACACCATACAGCACCAAACAGTAATCAATAATATGAAAGTGATGATGTAATAACTGGAAGAAAACATCCTCATTTAAATCATATAAACTCACATATGCTAAAGAACAGGTTCAATAAGCTTAAACCACAATACACAATATAAACACGGAATTACAGGCAGCCAAGTGTACCTTGTGGTACTGTTCAGAAAATACTGGCGGGAATTCGTAAGTAAGACCTCCTGTGAAAAATAAGTCCATCATACCACATGTCATGGATTAAGTGAACCAGGATTGGGAGATTTTTTACCTAAAGGCATTATCTTTAATCCAAAAGCATTAAGAAAATAGTTTTTAGCAAACAGATGGTTTAGACTTTTGGCGCTGAGTCTGTTTAGCAATGGCATCGCTAGAATTAGTCTTATATTACCCATCTTCAAAACAGCACCACGAGCTATGATAAAGGGGTATTCAGTATTTGATTTATTTATGGAAAAATATTTATATATTCATATCACGGAAGTCAATATTTTAATTTTAAGTAAAGCAATAACTTTTTATTCCTCAAAAAGTCCTCATCGTAAATAAATTAATAAATAAACTGTCCTCAGCAAACTGTGTAGACACAAAGATGAGCCAGTGTATCCAGACAGTCTCATCAATTGCTATTTGGTCAATAAATGTACGTACACAGCCACCTTGATATTTTGATAGAACCATTACAGAAAAAAGCTCTGCTACAATATGTACGCAATCAGCAACGTATTGAAGAAAAACGATATAAATTTTAACAGGCTTAACAAAGATTAAGGAAGTTGAAAACAATAACAGTAAAGTATAATATATTTTTAGATGGTTAACATTCTGAGCCTTACCCTGTTATTGCTCTTTTCTGTCAATTTAATGCCGTTTCTCTGCCATGTGATCGTTGGGTTAGGATGCCCTTTGGCATCACAATCAAAAATCACCGTTGCTGTTGCTGCTCTGGCCAGATAACCCACATGGTTTAACTTCTTGTAAAATTCTGGTGCTCCTATAGGTCAGAATACTCCATTACTGTAAAATCTGGTAAAAAGTGTCACCCTCTGGAACATTTTAATTGTGTTTTTGTTGAAAGGTAGTTTTTGACTGAATGTTTAAAATAGTTTTAATGTACTTCAGTGAATATAATAGGAAAGTTATATAATTTTCAAAATTGAATTCAGTCTATTAAAAAGACTGTCAACATTTTAATTGAGAACATAATTGCAATGCATAAAGTGAAACCTCTATATTAATACCATCTCTAGGACTAGAAATAACGTGTACGTAATAGTGGGGTTGTATAAATTTTGGGTAGAAACTGTTTGAAAGGACAATGAAGCAGTGGTCATATTACCACGGTTGTCTTAACTATGGAGTTGTCTTTTTAAATTGTTTTAAGGTACGTGCTGAACATTTTTAAAATTGTTGTTCTATGTTTGCCCTGACCGAAATTTAATTCGCCAGAACAGATGATTTTGTATCAATTAACTTCTCAGAACGTTTAGGTGCCAGTGCGGCTAATAAGTTAATAATCCACTGACAATGTTGATACAACACATGCTTAATACGCACCGACAGACACCATATCTGTTAAATGCTTTTATTATACCTCACGTGATTAGTTTACTATATAGCGTAATGTGACGTCACATGCTGACAATCCGTAATGTTACCCTCTTGACATTACCTATACGCCCGCTTGACATTACGAAGCGGCCCTCGCGTGCGTTGAATACCGGGAATACCGTTGAATTAATGTTTTATTGATTAAATTGACTTTTTATTTTGTGTTAATATCATTGTTGAATAAATTTGTAAAAGTTTCCGAATTATTTTGTTCGGTATAATAAAATAAATATCACATCCTTCAGTGGGTGATAGAACGTTATGTTCACCCTTGACAGGTAATGTCAACCTCGGCTAACGCCTCGGTTGACATTACCTGTCTCGGGTGAACATTCCGTTCTATCACCCACTGACGGATGTGATATTTATATAATATCACATCTTCGATCACACTGAATTAATTCTCAAAATGACCTATTTCAAGTGCAGTTAGTTTTCTTAGAAAATTTTAAAAATATAAATCAGAGTAAAAACAAACAACATTTGTTTATCAATACTATCAACATTTAACCCTTTACTCCGTTCATTCAGGTTTTATCATATGTGTAGATCCAAAACAGCTGGTACATCAGTGCCATCTGGTCTGGTCTCGATCTACACCTTTCACCTCTTGGTCAGAAATTACCTAATGAATCATGCAGCAAACTGTTCAGATCCTGATCAGTTGTCACCGATGTGCCAGCTGATCTGGATCTACAATGTTCACACATGGAATATCATCCATATTCCATGGAGTAAAGTGTTAACAAGAAAATCATCAATCCATACTTCTGAGATCGACAAATGGATCTTTGTCCTCCTCTTTATCTCCGTCGACGTCCAATGCCTTCATCTTATCTGAAAACACAGGAAATAGGTTAATCTTTTACATGTACTCCATAACGCACTGTGCCAGCTGATTTTGGTCTACACTGGTCATATCGAAATGAACCTAAAAGCAAGCGGAATGAACCTAAAAGCAAGCGGAATTTTGGCTGATCTGGATTTACAGTGTTTGTCCATACAATTAAGGTATCTATATATCAAGTAAACGGATAATTAATAAATCAGTTTATACAATTACTACCATCCACATTATCACTTTTAATTGTCGTTGTCAGAATTTAACAAAAAAAAAACAATCATCAACAACACCATCATTACGATTCATCAACCATATTCTCAACATTGTGGGGTTGCGAGCAAGTTTCCAGACCTATCTCCACACTGTTCATTTTACATTGTACAAATTCAAAAAAAAATATTTTAAGAATGAAATGAATGAATCAAACACTTGTCACTTTGCAAATCAAATTTATAAGCAGTAAAGGTGAGTAGTGAGTGATCGCTACAGAATTAACCCTTTCCTTCATAATTTACACATTTTACGCAAGAGCGACCAGTGTAGATCCAGATCAGCTGGCATATCCGTGCCATCTGATCAGGATCTGCAATGGTCGCATTTTGGTCAGAAATAACCTAACGAATCATAAAGCGAACAGTGTAGATCCTGATCAGATGGCACAGATCTGGATCTACACTGTTCGCCCACGCAATAAAGGTGTGTCTATGGAGGAAAGGGTTAAGACTTACAAAATTATGAACGGCTCATATTTACAAAGTGGAGAATCTATTGCACAATTAATTCAGTGTTACATCAAGCTTCCAATAAAGCACCTTACCATCAGTTTTCTGTACAACTGTTAACGTAAAGTTGCCCCATATCTCTCCAACCGAGTTTTTCGCCTTACATGAGTATGATCCAGAGTCGGAGAGCCGTAGATTAGAAATAGTCAGTGAATACTTTTTAAATGTGATTCTGAAAGAAATATTTTCATAAGAATAATTTATTATCATATTTGCTTGGTGTTGGATACTGTTAAACTGATTCCATGCTAGTAAGAAATATATCATCATCATGATCATCATCATCATCATCATCATCATCATCATCATTATCACAACAAAATATTTGTTATTTCATCTACATAATTGCATTAAAAACAATCAAGATCCATTGTTAATATAGTGCGACTTAAAATGTTAGCATGCTTGTAAACCTTTTCTGATGCCAACGTGAAAAGATTTACTTTGATCAAGTCGAAAATGTTAAATCAATGGAAAAAGATGTAAAGTTTGCCTGTTATATTTTGTAAACCAACACACCTCTCAATTAAGAGGTGTTGTCCTTTAATGTGGAAGACACCCAGATCAACTGGGAGACTTCACAGGTATGCTGCAGCCTGCAAGTCATCCCTCGTGTAACTGAGACAATAAAGGGGTAGATTCACGAAGGCTAAACATTGGCCTAAAATTATCTAAAATTTTCAAATTGCATTTACATCACTGAACGTGTGCTTTTTATAATCTATAATGGTTGTTTTCTTGAAAAGATAAAGAGGGGAGATGAACCCATTAATCAAAATAAAAAATTCAGTATGTCATATATGTCTGAAATTTGAAAATGTTTGCTAAAATCAAATTTTTGGTTAAATTATCATCATATTTTGGTGATTTTCATATTGGGCACAGGCTTCGACCAAACTAATTTTAAGAATTTGATTTGTATAAATGTGTGCTGAATTCATGGTCAAAATTTGATTTTGGTCAAGAAGTGTGCCCTTATCGAAATCCTCTAAAATCTGTTGTGAAAATGGACAAAAATATGAATTTTTGCACATATTCCTCATTTTTAGCAATTTTGATGGCACCCTGTCAAACACTTTAGCAGTAATCAATATAAAATTTTAAGATATGAAAAGTATAACTATTTATGTATTCAATGGCATTAAAATTTAAGATATGTAACAAAATTTAAAATTTTACATATTTTAGGCCAATATTAGGCCTTCGTGAACCTACTCCTTTTAGCCGTTTACTCCATATACATGCATTTTAATGTGTGTGAACAATGTAGATCCAGATCCGCCAGCCCATAATTGTGTGCTGTCTGATCGGGATCTGCACTGTTCGCGTTTTGGTCAGAAATAAACTTATAAATTAAAAAGTAAACAGTGCAGATCCTGATCAGATTTTGCTGGCTGATCTGGATCTACACTGTTTGCCAACGTCATAAAGGCATATATAAGGAGGAAAGGGTGAATAACTTTACCTCTCAGTTTGTTCCAAGGATTCCTTGTTATGATACCAAGTCAGAACTGGTTTTGGTCTGCCTTTGGTTTTACAAATGAACTTGTATTTAAGATTTTCATATCCAATACGAGATGGTGAAAGATGTTCTCTAAATGCAGGTGGCGTGTCTGAAATAAAAAGATCTAATATTTTACACATCCATTTATGGCCTTAAAACATATAAGTTTTAATGCCTTAAAGGCTGTTCTTAAAGTAACATAATTTAACCCTTTACTCCTTTATTGGCCTATTTCAAAACTCTTTTACTGAATACATGTTAACTCTTTTTTCCGTAATATATTTATTTACTTGCATGGGCAAACAGTGTAGATCCAGATCAGTCGGTTAATCCATGCCATCTAATCACGATCTACACTGTTTGCTTTTACATTTCTGACCCCAGAACAACGAGTGTAGATCCAGATCTGACTGCACTGACACTAGACCAATACATAGTAATCCATAAGGAGTACAAGGTTTAATTTGCAGACAATGTAGCACAACATTGTAAGTCCATGCAGCGATGTCTACACTCAATAATTTTCAAGTCTCAGACCAGACCAATAAATTCGAAGTTCTCTAAAATGGAGGTTGGTAATAATTGAAGACCATATCAAATAAAGCTGATGCGAGTTACAGGATTTGTATGATTCAGTTTTTGCCGTTTGTAATAAGCGGGATGCAAGAAATACCTGCAACTAAACCATCATCTATTAAGATACTCTACACTTTGAAATGTGCATATCTTTAAACTATAAGCTTGAAGTACAAACATTTCAAACAGTCAGCCTTATTGCTCGCTGAAATGAAACTGTTTTAATATTAGTTTATATGCACACCAAGGTTCACATTTTTATGTAAATAAATTTAAAATGCTTCTCATGTGACACAAACCTTTGTTACCAAATCTTACGGTTACTACAGTCCTGTATCAAATTATAGTCCGGAAACCTGACCCAATTTGATAGCAACGACCTTAACAACTTTATTAGGATTTATCATGAAATGTAAGAAATTTTAAGTAGTACATTAACATGTTTTGATTCAAACCGAAAGTAGAAACCCGGAAGTAAGTTTTCCTTGAATTTCTTGAAAACCCTAACATTATTTTGACGATTTGGCACTAAACATTGTAGACCAGCATATACTTTTTTCAGGTATGAGTTCCTTTGATATATTGTCCATGAATTTCAGAGTTCTCATGCAAACAGTTTTCTTTTGTTTTTAGTATGTGCATGGTAATTAGAACTAAATTAGACTAATTTGTGCTTGCAAACATTAACTACATGCTTAGCTAAATACATTTTTTACTAAAATCTAGGAGGCAATAAATATTTCCCCCAAAGTTCATTTTTGAAATTTTAGCTATTTATCGCCATTTGCAATGTTTGCGACCTCTTTACTCGACATTAAGTACCGCTATTAAATCAAGTAGCCCCAGATCAGCCTGAACTGGATGGTTGATATTCTGTCAATAGATTTAATCAAAAACATTTCTAATTTCTTTAACATCCCTCTCAAAATAAATCGACTGGCTCAAACTGATAGAAAAGTAAGTGTATTACTTTAATTCAGTGCTTAAAAGAAGCTTGCAGGAAAGACTCTTACAGCAATGAACAAGTCTATGTTAAGAATTCAACGGGCCAGAACAAAACTGCACGTGTACACATTTTGATGGCATTACGTTTCTTGGCTTCACAAAGTAAATGACATTGTTACAAGCAATTTAACTCCAAAAAAATCTCACGTTCATAACATGTTCAAAGCCCAGTCAAAGTATGATGAAAAAGAACATGACAAGGTTTTACGAACGTGTGTCTCGAGTAAACTTTATTTTTGAAATTTAAAAAGAAACAAACCCCATGTAAGTTTTTTAAATAAAAATTGACTGATAACTTGGGTCTGGTTTGTTTATTTCATGATAATTTAAACTAATAAAATCACCCTAAAACCGTTTCGCATAAGGAGCATCAAACAATGTTAAGCTATAGTAGATCTATCTCTGTCCCTAATATGTTAATATGTTAAACCTCACCCCCATTGGGCCCGTATTTGTTATTCAGCTAATCATTTTTACAAGGATCTGGTATTTAAAGTTATATTTTATTTTCTTAGTATTTAAAACATGAAGCTTTAAATGTGGAGCTGTCTGCTATCCTAAACAAAAGCAATATATGCATAACACATCCATATCCCATGGACTAAAGTGTTAACAAGAAAATCATCAATCCATACTCCTAAAATTGGCAAATTTATCTTTTTCCTCCTCTTGATCTCCGTCGACGTCCAATGCCTTCATCTTATCTGAAAACACAGGAAATAGATTAAACTTTTACATGTACTCCATAACGCACTGTGCCAGCTGATTTGGGTCTACACTAGTCATATCGTAAATGAACCTAAAAGCAAGCGGAATGAACCTAAAAACAAGCGGAATTTTGGCTGATCTGGATTTACAGTGTTTGTCCATACAATAAAGGTATCTATATATCAAGTAAACGGATAATTAATAAATCAGTTTATACAATTACTACCGTCCACATTATCACTTTAAATTGTCGTTGTCAGAATTTAACAAAAAACAATCATCAACAACACCATCATTACGATTCATCAACAATATTCTCAACATTGTGGGTTTGCGAGCAAGTTTCCAGATCTACCTCCACACTGCTCATTTTACATTGTACAAATTCAAAATTAATATTTTAAGAATGAAATGAATGCCTCAAACACTTGTCACTTTGCAAATCAAATTTATAAGCAG
Source organism: Corbicula japonica (assembly GCA_038501625.1). Taxonomy (NCBI): domain Eukaryota; kingdom Metazoa; phylum Mollusca; class Bivalvia; order Venerida; family Cyrenidae; genus Corbicula; species Corbicula japonica. Next base: position 161,259 of record JAZAYU010000402.1, on the reverse strand, counting down.
TAAAGGTGAGTAGTGAGTGCATCAATCGCTACAGAATTAACCCTTTCCTCCATAATATACACTTTTTTACGCAAGAGCGACCAGTGTAGATCCAGATCAGCTGGCATATCCGTGCCATCTGATCAGGATCTGCAATGGTCGCATTTTGGTCAGAAATAACCTAACGAATCATAAAGCGAACAGTGTAGATCCTGATCAGATGGCACAGATCTGGATCTACACTGTTCGCCCACGCAATAAAGGTGTGTCTATGGAGGAAAGGGTTAAGACTTACAAAATTATGAACGGCTCATATTTACAAAGTGGAGAATCTATTGCACAATTAATTCAGTGTTACATCAAGCTTCCAATAAAGCACCTTACCATCAGTTTTCTGTACAACTGTTAACGTAAAGTTGCCCCATATCTCTCCAACCGAGTTTTTCGCCTTACATGAGTATGATCCAGAGTCGGAGAGCCGTAGATTAGAAATAGTCAGTGAATACTTTTTAAATGTGATTCTGAAAGAAATATTTTCATAAGAATAATTTATTATCATATTTGCTTGGTGTTGGATACTGTTAAACTGATTCCATGCTAGTAAGAAATATATCATCATCATGATCATCATCATGATCATCATCATCATCATCATCATCATCATTATCACAACAAAATATTTGTTATTTCATCTACATAATTGCATTAAAAACAATCAAGATCCATTGTTAATATAGTGCGACTTAAAATGTTAGCATGCTTGTAAACCTTTTCTGATGCCAACGTGAAAAGATTTACTTTGATCAAGTCGAAAATGTTAAATCAATGGAAAAAGATGTAAAGTTTGCCTGTTATATTTTGTAAACCAACACACCTCTCAATTAAGAGGTGTTGTCCTTTAATGTGGAAGACACCCAGATCAACTGGGAGACTTCACAGGTATGCTGCAGCCTGCAAGTCATCCCTCGTGTAACTGAGACAATAAAGGGGTAGATTCACGAAGGCTAAACATTGGCCTAAAATTATCTAAAATTTTCAAATTGCATTTACATCACTGAACGTGTGCTTTTTATAATCTATAATGGTTGTTTTCTTGAAAAGATAAAGAGGGGAGATGAACCCATTAATCAAAATAAAAAATTCAGTATGTCATATATGTCTGAAATTTGAAAATGTTTGCTAAAATCAAATTTTTGGTTAAATTATCATCATATTTTGGTGATTTTCATATTGGGCACAGGCTTCGACCAAACTAATTTTAAGAATTTGATTTGTATAAATGTGTGCTGAATTCATGGTCAAAATTTGATTTTGGTCAAGAAGTGTGCCCTTATCGAAATCCTCTAAAATCTGTTGTGAAAATGGACAAAAATATGAATTTTTGCACATATTCCTCATTTTTAGCAATTTTGATGGCACCCTGTCAAACACTTTAGCAGTAATCAATATAAAATTTTAAGATATGAAAAGTATAACTATTTATGTATTCAATGGCATTAAAATTTAAGATATGTAACAAAATTTAAAATTTTACATATTTTAGGCCAATATTAGGCCTTCGTGAACCTACTCCTTTTAGCCGTTTACTCCATATACATGCATTTTAATGTGTGTGAACAATGTAGATCCAGATCCGCCAGCCCATAATTGTGTGCTGTCTGATCGGGATCTGCACTGTTCGCGTTTTGGTCAGAAATAAACTTATAAATTAAAAAGTAAACAGTGCAGATCCTGATCAGATTTTGCTGGCTGATCTGGATCTACACTGTTTGCCAACGTCATAAAGGCATATATAAGGAGGAAAGGGTGAATAACTTTACCTCTCAGTTTGTTCCAAGGATTCCTTGTTATGATACCAAGTCAGAACTGGTTTTGGTCTGCCTTTGGTTTTACAAATGAACTTGTATTTAAGATTTTCATATCCAATACGAGATGGTGAAAGATGTTCTCTAAATGCAGGTGGCGTGTCTGAAATAAAAAGATCTAATATTTTACACATCCATTTATGGCCTTAAAACATATAAGTTTTAATGCCTTAAAGGCTGTTCTTAAAGTAACATAATTTAACCCTTTACTCCTTTATTGGCCTATTTCAAAACTCTTTTACTGAATACATGTTAACTCTTTTTTCCGTAATATATTTATTTACTTGCATGGGCAAACAGTGTAGATCCAGATCGGTTGGTTAATCCATGCCATCTAATCACGATCTACACTGTTTGCTTTTACATTTCTGACCCCAGAACAACGAGTGTAGATCCAGATCTGACTGCACTGACACTAGACCAATACATAGTAATCCATAAGGAGTACAAGGTTTAATTTGCAGACAATGTAGCACAACATTGTAAGTCCATGCAGCGATGTCTACACTCAATAATTTTCAAGTCTCAGACCAGACCAATAAATTCGAAGTTCTCTAAAATGGAGGTTGGTAATAATTGAAGACCATATCAAATAAAGCTGATGCGAGTTACAGGATTTGTATGATTCAGTTTTTGCCGTTTGTAATAAGCGGGATGCAAGAAATACCTGCAACTAAACCATCATCTATTAAGATACTCTACACTTTGAAATGTGCATATCTTTAAACTATAAGCTTGAAGTACAAACATTTCAAACAGTCAGCCTTATTGCTCGCTGAAATGAAACTGTTTTAATATTAGTTTATATGCACACCAAGGTTCACATTTTTATGTAAATAAATTTAAAATGCTTCTCATGTGACACAAACCTTTGTTACCAAATCTTACGGTTACTACAGTCCTGTATCAAATTATAGTCCGGAAACCTGACCCAATTTGATAGCAACGACCTTAACAACTTTATTAGGATTTATCATGAAATGTAAGAAATTTTAAGTAGTACATTAACATGTTTTGATTCAAACCGAAAGTAGAAACCCGGAAGTAAGTTTTCCTTGAATTTCTTGAAAACCCTAACATTATTTTGACGATTTGGCACTAAACATTGTAGACCAGCATATACTTTTTTCAGGTATGAGTTCCTTTGATATATTGTCCATGAATTTCAGAGTTCTCATGCAAACAGTTTTCTTTTGTTTTTAGTATGTGCATGGTAATTAGAACTAAATTAGACTAATTTGTGCTTGCAAACATTAACTACATGCTTAGCTAAATACATTTTTTACTAAAATCTAGGAGGCAATAAATATTTCCCCCAAAGTTCATTTTTGAAATTTTAGCTATTTATCGCCATTTGCAATGTTTGCGACCTCTTTACTCGACATTAAGTACCGCTATTAAATCAAGTAGCCCCAGATCAGCCTGAACTGGATGGTTGATATTCTGTCAATAGATTTAATCAAAAACATTTCTAATTTCTTTAACATCCCTCTCAAAATAAATCGACTGGCTCAAACTGATAGAAAAGTAAGTGTATTACTTTAATTCAGTGCTTAAAAGAAGCTTGCAGGAAAGACTCTTACAGCAATGAACAAGTCTATGTTAAGAATTCAACGGGCCAGAACAAAACTGCACGTGTACACATTTTGATGGCATTACGTTTCTTGGCTTCACAAAGTAAATGACATTGTTACAAGCAATTTAACTCCAAAAAAATCTCACGTTCATAACATGTTCAAAGCCCAGTCAAAGTCTGATGAAAAAGAACATGACAAGGTTTTACGAACGTGTGTCTCGAGTAAACTTTATTTTTGAAATTTAAAAAGAAACAAACCCCATGTAAGTTTTTTTAAATAAAAATTGACTGATAACTTGGGTCTGGTTTGTTTATTTCATGATAATTTAAACTAATAAAATCACCCTAAAACCGTTTCGCATAAGGAGCATCAAACAATGTTAAGCTATAGTATCTCTGTCTCTAATGTGTTAATATGTTAAACCTCACCCCCATTGGGCCCGTATTTGTTATTCAGCTAATCATTTTTACAAGGATCTGGTATTTAAAGTTATATTTTATTTTCTTAGTATTTAAAACATGAAGCTTTAAATGTGGAGCTGTCTGCTATCCTAAAAAAAGCAATATATGCATAACACAGAAGTGTTCCCATATAAAAACGCATACAGGAAGTAGGGCAACATCTCTCTAATAGCAGTTTACTTGGAATCTAACGGAACTACGAGCTACATGCTAGCAGCAGTAATGGTGAGTTATGATTGATGAAAAATTGTGGAGAAGTAAAATGATTACCTAGACAAGATTGGTATCATTAAAAATGTTTTGGTTAAAAAGTCAAACCTGTCTTTTGCAGCAACCCAAGGGAGAGACAAAAAGTGGGTGCTCTTTACACGTGGCTGTTAAAGACAGGTTAAAATGAGAACAAAATGTCATAGGACCCATTTAAACTGTTTAAGACAGGTGGTTGCAATTCGCAGGTGGCTACTAAGGCAGGTTTAACTTTAAACAGAAGGAAAAGAACAAACCTATTAACAGAAAATAAAGGCTTCTAGAATATAGAAATATCAAACAAAACAACTCAACCTAATTGCAAAATATGATTGCACTATGTTGTAAGCATCACTGCATTTGCTGAAGAAAATGACTAATGGAAACCAGTCTCAAATTTCAAGGATCTGTTTGGCTGAAATGGCGACTGGTTTCAAATCTCCGTTTTATAATCTTCAGTGTGCAACGTCTTCTAAAACAGAGCCATGTGCACGAGATCATAAAACTGAAATTGGGAAACCAGTCTCAAAGCATTTGATTGGCTGAAATGGAGACTAAAGTTACTTTTGAAATTATTAGTTCTTTTAAATTTGTCAAAATGGAAACTTTCACTTACTGTTTTGTAAACTAATAAATTAAATAAATAATTCACATGTATGTGAGAAAAAAGCGAATCAGTTCCCAATTTAAAAAGACAATGTAAAAACTTCCAATATAAAATCTTTTTGAGGACTATGGTGAACCAGGATAGCTCTATGACCTGGTCACCATAAGAAGCAATATGACCAACAATCTGCTGTTACCACATGGTAGCCCAAGAATCCTCAAGCTACCATGTGAACATTAACGGGCACTCACAGGTCCGTGAAAACGATATCTGTTTCTACACATAACCTTGTCATCAACAAGGTCATGTAACAAGGTCAAACCATCTAACGAACATATCTTTTATGCAAACCACATGTTGTGATCCAGTAACATTTCTGATGAAGAAAAAAAATAACAACAGATATTACCCTAAAATGCCAGCCAGTTAAAACATAAGATGAAAACAAGGCATCAAAACAACAACAGGGATCTGCTAAGTTTGGATTAATCCACCCTCATTTAGGACGAATGTCTTCGGGTGTGGGTTAATTTTATTGGTCCTGTAACCCAAAAAATTATGTAAACTCTGAAATAGCTTCAATCATGAGCCAAAACTAAAGGCAGTTGGGAGATACACATTAACAACTATCCATTCTTCAAATAATTTGTTGAGATATTAAAATATTACATAGTACTTATTTTATAGAAAAATGACATTTATAAGACTACATTGATTAAGGTCTACAGTTGGAAATATATTGACTTCAAACTTAAATGCTGCACATACTAGCTGCAATGCCAGAATTACGTATTGGCATTCTTTACATTAAATTATCTCCATTATTTCAACCCTCATTCTGTGTAATACGTAACTAACCTCCTCATCAATCATTACAGAGCTCTAGCAGAATTTAAATATCTATCTAACCAAACAGATCAAAAATACACTAATTTATCAGTGTATAATACACCAACATCAATCAAATTTGAGGTTGTAGCTTCAATTTAAAATTTTAATATCTATAATGAATGAAATGAGAAACATTTTCTGATAATGGCATGTTTAGATAATCTATCTTGTTTCAGGCCTTTTATTCACAGAAATATCTTATTCATAAAAAAATTAAATAATATTTTAATTTACACTACTTTCAAATTAAGTTTTATCGCTGCTTTTGTTTTATTCTATACCGGGTTACTAAGTACATGTATTACATATAACACTCCGTGGCTGACTATTAATTGTACTGTTGATGTCATTTTGACTGTTTTGTTTATGTGTTTTGCAAAATTCTGAAAAAAATATAAAGTTTACTAATATGCAAAAACGTTTTAAAACAGAAAAAAGTGTTTTTAATATTTGTCAAAACATGTATGTTTTCTTCTTACCTTCTGCTCTGGATGGATATAACAAAGTTACAGCAACAAGCAGTAAAGTCCGGCTTGCTAATCTTGTATCTTCCTCCATCATTGTTCGTACACCTTCAGTCTCGATCCTGATCTATTCCCAGAACCTTTTTTACATATTCTGCTCTGTTTAAATGTCAGAGTTTCACCTCAAATTATTAGGAAGTGGCTTAAAACACTTTAATCCAATTTGAAAAAAAAAACGCCTATTACTTTAGTTTGTACTACAAATTCTTAGTTATCAAATTTTAAATTGCAATATACAAGTCGCTGGTTTCTTTAATCTTTTTTTTTTACTTAAATGTTTTATCTCATACTTAAGTAGAAAGCCTGTTCCACAACCCTATAAAATATTCCACGATTTGTCAATTCACTCTTGTTAGCCTTCCAAGACCGTGTAAATCATACAAAGTCAAATCCAGTTCCACAAAATGTCAAAATGTTTGATCTGAAAACTGGTTCTGTTAAGGTCTCTGAAATAAAAGAACAACAATGCTATTAAGCAAATCTGGAAAACAATACTGACACTAATAACAAACAATTAACAAAGATCTGGACCAGACAAATTACACCGAAACATAATAATTTCGTTCATTGGGTCCATTTACAATTTAAACACAATAAATTTACATTACATTTCATGTAAATATTAATCATTTTCTCTATTTCAACTGCATCTATAGTTCAACCAGTCCCCAAAATCATATTTGGGTTCAAATGTGGGCATAAAAAATGTGACTGCATTCTATTTCACAATAATATCCTCGTTTGTTGTGTCTGAAACTTGCTTTCATTAAAATAATTCGAGCACACTCCTAAAACATTTCTTATTCTATGAAACGACTCCTCCTTTCTTCAGATCCTGACAAGCTAAAATATTTATCTTAGTAGCCATGCGCAATCCATTTTAATTTTCTTTAATAAACAACTAAGTACTACATGTACCATCTGTAAACTGTTTAATTTCTGTTCCTCAATTGCCGATCCTTTCGGTTTTCCCTTCATTTTAAGAGTTCTCTTTACCAGCTTCTTTGTCAAAGGCAGACATTTCTGTCTGAAAATTGTTACCGATCGTTATAAAATTGACATTCTGCTTTAGTATTCTGCTCTTCGCATTAAACAACCAACTTAAAGATCGATCTGTAAAAAGTTACTTTGTCTTATTTTATTTACAAGTTTTTCACACACACACTTCTACATTATTAGAAAAAAAAGAAGTGTTTCATCATTATCTTTTAATATGTGGTTATTTTAACTCTCTAAATTCCCCCTTCAGGTTTTAATTTACTTCTTTAGATCTGCAAGCTTTTGATTGTATGCACAAAATAAACCCGATACTTTCATACAAGAAATACTCAACGTAACTATTATCTAATGTTTGTAAGACAAACCTTCTTCTTATGTACAAATACCTTGCTTTTGATTCAATTTCATCAAAGTAAATATGTTTGTATATATCTAGGTGTCAGGCCCAAATCTTAAATATCATAATATTAAGATTTAATGACACCTCTGAAACTGATAATAAAAGACTGTTTTTTTTCTCTGAAACAGTGAAAGGACAAAAATAATAATTAAGAGGTATCACTTATACTACATAATAAGTTAGTATCAGATACAAAATAATTGCATCTACAGGACAAATGTGGGTGTGGGAATTTTATGAAAATACTTTAATAATTATTTAATTTCACTACTTTACACAGCAGCTCTTATCAAAATAGAAAATGAACTGGTATATGTAATCACTCAGCTTGAAAGGTTTTCACCAAGATATTGCAACTCTGGTATGATAGAGATCACAAACAATCATGGAATGCAGTTTCTACACTGAAATAAAAGTTTCTTATCACCACGAAAGCAATTTTATGGCACCAAAATCTAACTAATCCCCACACTTGTGTCGCTAGCAAGAACTTTTCAAAATAAGGGGAATGCCAGACAGTTAATAGGTGAATAAGAATAAAACCATTTCCTAATCATGTTGCTGTTTTTTTCTCATTTGAGGCCCCTTGCGGGTAACCCCGTTTATTTTTTATACATTAACTGTTTACATGAATCACAGAAAAAAAATATGCAATTTAATACACATGTATATATAAGACTAATAGTTCGTGATTCGTTTATCTAAACACATATACTCTACAAAAATAGAAACCTGACACTTTATATTTGGTGTATTTTCCTGGAATCAGATTTAAAGCTAATTGAATTGTGGTATGTAATAAAAATTGTGCATGTTTTGAACTCAATTATGCATTTTGATATTTTTGGTGCATGAAACAAGTGATTCAGTGGTTATTTTCTTTTGGATGGTGCAAAAATATATAGATTTTGAATATGCACCTCATACTTATTCAAAGTTACAGTGTCGGGTTTCTTTTTTTGTTGAGTATATATATGGTAATTCTATTTCAAATGAAAAAGGCTTATTTAGAAATTTTCTTTGATAAATATTTCTAATACAGTCACACCTGTGCCAAAGACCATCTGTAAACTTAAACCACCTGCTGGTAAAGACCACAGTTTATTTGTACCCCTGACTGACATAAAGAATATATTTACATGTAAACAAAGACCACCTGTCTTTAGAGATCACTTTTTGGTCTTCCCCTGATTGGTGTTTTTAGACAGAGTTGACTGTAGAAATATCAAGATAGATTTATTTCCTTTTATAACTCTATACAGCTTACATTAACATCTTTATACCCTTTTTTAAAGTTTTGTAAATTTATCTTTGTTAAGTAACTCTCCTAGTGTATTAGATTATGTATAAACAAATCATATATTTTTTAAATGAAAACAACTGTATCTTTGTTAAGTAACTCTCCTAGTGTATTAGATTATGTATAAACAAATCATATATTTTTTAATGAAAACAACTGTAAGCTGTCCTTATCTTGAGATACAATCTTGTTAAACATCAACTTTGTATGTGGCTGATTTACAATTAAGAGAAGAATAGGAAGTATCTTTGCTCAATAGTTCTTTTAACAAAAAATTATGATGAGAAAAAAAATTATATATATAAAAAAAACAACAACAAAAAAACAGAAAAATGGAAATTTTCTGTAAAAGACAAAAAAATAATAAAAGATTGCTTTGATCGTGTGTGTTTTCTCTGAGAAAAGAACAATACAGAAAATAATAACAAACATGTTTTAAAAGTTTTGAGAAGTCGGTTAATTTATAAATCTTTGCCATTTAATATTATAAATTACTATCTTATCATTACGCAGTGCAATCTCTCTTTCCAAAGATATTCTATAATCTATATATTTTTGAAGCATATCTATACATGGTTTTTGTTTTACTAGTTTCATTTTATAAATATAAAATTTACACAGAATTATTATATAATTTAAACAATCGTTGAATTGACCGGGTTTATCTATACCGAAACAAATATTTTGAAGACTAAACCTAATATTTATATTTTTTGATTTAAGATAATTCCCTAGTTGATTCCATAAAATTTGAGTTATGTGACACTCCCAAAATAAATGTTTCAAAGTTTCACTATGCATGCAGCAAAAGTCGCAGAGTCTAGATGTGGTTAACTTGCATGTAAAAAGGTATGTATTTGTTGGTGTTAGACGCATCAGAAACTTATATTGAAAACTTCTTAATGCTGTATCGATTGTCGCTTTGAATGGCATCAAATAAACACTTTTCCACTCTATATTGGTGTTTTCGTCAACTGTTTGTTTCCATTTAATTTCTGCACTCACATTCTCTTTTTTAATATCATTTATTTGAATACTATACAGATAATTGTTTGGTTACTTGATACTTTGTAACTTTTCTCTTAATGTAACATTTCTAGTTTGTGTTATTAAAGTTTCTTCCATTTTGATTTTTGGAAACTTATTTTTGGAGTTCACAATTCTATGATAATCAAGAAAATCATTTGTGGAAAGGTTATAAAGGAATTTAGCTTCGGGAAATGAATAAAATCTACCCATTCTAAAATTGAAGAGCTGTTCTATGAAAATTATGCCCTTATCATACCACTTCTTTAAAAACACAGTCTTATTTCCACATTTTATTTCAGAGTTATTCCATATCACATGTTGATTTGATTTTATATTATTTTGGAAACTTAAAGTTTGAATCTTAAACCACGAAGTTAATATGTCTTGAAGGAATACATGTTCCTGGCAGATATCCCTTTTATCTTTTGACATTAAATTACAGTCAAACAAAAAATTCCCACCATATTGGTTTAGTATTTTTTCATTAAAAAATTTCCAAACTCCTTTATTGGTTTGGTCAGTTAATCTTTTTACCCAGCATGCTTTTATGGAACACATAAACAAATTTATATCTGTTAATTTTAAACCCCTTTCTTCATAACATTTTGTCATAACATTTCTTTTGATCTTGTCTGGTTTGCCATCCCAAATAAAAGTAAACATTGCTCTATTTAATTCTGTCAATATATATTGTGGGGGGTTTGGCAAGACTGTAAATGGATATATGAGCTTCGGTAAAGCAAATGTCTTAATCACAGTAACTTTTCCTAATAATGTTAATTTTCTGTGTTGCCACTGCTTCAAACAGTTTTTAAATTCTTCAAGTTTTGGTTTCAAGTTAAGTTCTATATTTTTAAGATAACTTGCAGTGAATGTTATACCTAATGTTTTTGCACTTTCAGAAGTCCAACAAATTTTTTTTGTTCACAGTATGTTACATTTGTATTTCTTAATGTCCCAAGTCTTAAAATAACTGATTTGTTTAGTCCTGATGCTTTTCCAAACTCTGAGATCACTTTGATTAGATATTCGAAAGATTTTTTTCTCCATTGTTGATATAGGTTGCATCATCCGCAAAAAGAGTCTGTTTCATTTCCTTTCCTTCAATGACAATACCTTTTATATTTTTTTCTTTAGAGATATAGTTGGACAATAATTCCATGCAAATGATGTTGTTACTAATCAAGCTTAGGACTAATTTTGGTAGATCAAAAATTGTATACATGTAGCTTGTGTTGACTGTATACTGACAGAAAATAAAATTTGATTTGTATTTTATTTATACATATTTAACGGGTTCTTATTGTGCTGAACATTTCATAAACATTGTTTTGATTTTTGTTGTGCTTCAACAGTTCATAAGTTTACATTGTTTTTTTCATGATAGCATTCCTCATTTCGAGCATAATTTATTGTTACAGTAATGCACGATAAACTAACGCAAAACTTGTTTCCATGAATTGAACCACCGAAAACACGCGCTCTTATTCAGTTTTATTACATTTGATATTAAATTTAAATTTATAAATACAATTTACCTACCTGAGTGTCTAATAATCCCTTGTTCACAAATATATCCAAATAAAGAAGTCACTTAAAATTCCAAAAGATGACACAATGGAAAAATCCTTAACCCTTTCCTGTACAGATACACCTTTATTGCTAGGGCGAACAGTTTAGATCCAGATCAGCCGGCACATCCGTGCCGTCTGATCAGGATCTAAACTGTATGCTTTTTGATTCATAAGGTTATTTCTGACCAAAATGCGACCAGTGCAGATCCTGATCAGACGGCACGGATATGCCGGCTGATCTGGGTCTACACTGGTCGCACATGCGTAAAAATGCGTATATATCCAGGAAAGGGTTAAAATCCAAAAATAAAAGTAACGCAAATCTCGCTACAATCCGTACCAGGGGTTCACTTCGGTGTTTATGTACGTTTTACACGAAAATTTAGTAAATTGGCCGTCACGTGATTTGTTGGACCAGCCCAGACTCGAGTAACTTCCAGTGAAATCTTGCTTTCGCTCACGCTTGCCAGATCGCTCAAAACCGTTCAACACGGTTAATTTAGTAAAATGAGTTTTATTTCAAATCCGGTGGAAAAAAAATAGATTATGTTTAGATGAACAAATTCCAATCAAGGTATACAGTAAATCTATTGCAACGGGTTAAACACGCCTATCATGAAAAGCTAAAATTATCCAAGGAACTGTGTATTATTTTTAGAGTAAGACCCAACAAGGACCGACATAATAGTAATTTTAGAAATATACAGACTAAAACAAACAACTTACTCGGGCAATAAAAAGGTGCCAAAAATATTTACTTCATTTATTTAATTGGAAGGGGTTTACAATTGTATAAAGACACTACCCATTTTGTTTGAAGGTGCAATGAGCGTTTTGTTCTATGTATTCGCACGCTATTGGGATCACTGTGGATTGTGTCTTCGGCCACGTGTGAGGCTTGTGCACTTTAGAAGTGTTTAAACTGCTAATGTCGAATATGTTTCGACGACGGAATCACAGCCAGCTCTTGACGGGTAGTTTAATAAAGTTATTATCGCATAATTTTGTTATTTCCTTTGTTTTCAGGGTCGTGTGGGGTGGGGAGAGGGCTTTTCTATAGGTCATTTTTAAGTATATTTTATTCAACTGAGTTCGACAATGCTGTGGAACTAACCATGCAGATATTCAATCCTACTCTATCCAGATTGCATAGATGTGCAGATTAAACCTTTAGGTCTGCACAACTCGAAGCATTATTGGTCTTTGCACCTGGAAATAAAGAATAGATCTATATCAACTTGATAGTTTCTTAAGGGGTCGCCAATTTTTCAAATGGCAAAAACTCGCTAAAATTTCAATAAATGATTTTGGGGAAAATACTTATTGCCACCTAGATTTTAGTAAAGAAATGTATTTAGCTAAGGATGTAGTTAATGTTTGCAAGTACAATTTAGTCCTATTCATTTTCTAATTACCAAGCACATACTGAAACAAAAGAAAAAAACATTTGCATGAGAACTCTGAAATTCATTGGCAATATACCAAAGCAACCCATACCTGAAATAAGTCTATGCTGGTCTACAATGTTCAGTGCCAATTCGTCAAAATAAATAAATAATGTTATGGTTTTCAAGAAAATCAAGGAAAACTTACTCCTGGGTTTCTACTTTCGGTTTGAAGTCAAAACATTTTAATGTACTACTTAAAATTTCCAACATTATTTTGACAGATGACCACAATATATTGTAAATAAGTGTTTACGCGATACCTATATAATTTTTCTAGACGTTTTAAACGGCCATTCCAGACTTCTTAGGCAAACGGTATTTCTTTTTTGTGTGTGTCTGTTCTATGTAAATGAAGCATTTTTTTTTTAAATTTGAGCATCCATTTGGAACCGGAAAACACACATCGGAGATTTTGTCACGGTTAAGTACTGAGAGTAACTATGATTTGAACGAACCTACAATTTTAGCAAAGTAAGATACGTTAAAGTTGTTTTAATCAAATCACTGAAAACAATGATTACGACAGATCTTATTATTTATTCTTTAAAGGTATGTCATAGAATAATGATCCACTTGGTGGCAAAGATTTACATGCTACTTTCATAATTAAGTTCTATTTGGCATTTGTTTAAAGACAAAAACGAAAAAGATCGAATAAATTAAAAGTGATTCTACTTCAATTCGTTTCAATCAGGTAATGCTTAATCAAATAAAATAGTACAACCAAAGCGCAATGGACAAGGTAATGCGCACACTTAATAATCGAGTACAAATGCCAAAAATTTATTATTAATGTTCAGTTAAGTCGCTTAATTAGTATATAGTAAATTTTAACGTATCTTACTGTTATTTCAGAAATTATGTCAAAATAAAAATGGCAATAAAATTGAAGTATAACAAATGCAAACTAACAAAATATTTCCAAAATGGATATTTTAACAATTTAACACCCTTTAAGCAACATATCAAATGAAAACACAGTAAAGTTTAAAAGAACAACGTATCTTTATCAATCAACACAAGCACCAATTCCTTTGATTTTTAAAACATATAATAAGTATACTAAGTAAGACTTTAATTAAGTTCCAAAACAAAATAATGTGAACTCGTTTCACCATAAATTCTTCCTTTTTATCAGAAATTCATCACATTTACACAAAAATTTATTTAACTATATATGTTAACGTATCTTACTCAAGTTCTCAAATGCAACGCTATGACTTATGAGGTTTATAATCTGGATTCATATTGGTTATAATATCTGCAGTTCAACTAAATTAGTTATTCTTACACTACATAAAGTCATCTGGTTCTGTACCAGAATTTTCTTTAAATTAATTAAAAAATATATTTACAGGTTAACTAAATTTCCTAAGCATACTTGTAAGTGTTTTATCGTCGAATGGAAATAGATACAGGGGTAAAATGAATTGATATTAAGCGAAAACGAAGCTGGTAAAGTAATTTTTATATTAAACGAGTTGAAATTAAAAAATTAAATTTTACCAATACAGTTTAAAAATAAAACATTTAATTTTTAATAATCAACGAAAACAGTATTTTGAAGACGTATTTGAAGTTGTTTAACGTAAGCCATGGATAAGAAAATGATGTATTCCTGAAGTCATTTGTTAGACGCACTAAGTGATATAATTTCGCAGCAATCAACTTAAAATTGACTGAAATATCGGCTTTTGTTGCGAAATTTCATGAGGAAACCCTGAAAATAAATTTTGGGGAGCGTTCTACCTTAACGTATCTTATGTTAACGTATCTTATTGACATTAATTTGATTTTGCTATAAGATGAACAGATAACTCTATTCGAAGGTAGAAGACCGATCAGTTATGTCTGTACGAGGTATGTCTATTGTGAGAATATCATTTTGCCTACTTTCTTTATTAGTTTAGGTCTTTCAGCATACTGAAAGTAAACGTATCTTATAAAAAATTAACGCAACAATGTTGATTTTCATTTTGTGATAACTATGGTGTTTCCTCAACATATCATACACTATAAAAGCTATTTTAATCAAATAATACCATTTATAAGGAGTTTATATTCGCATAAATAAGGTTTAAAATGTACATATTTGTACCTGGTGCAAGTTGTCAAAATCAGTTAACGTATCTTACCTAAGATTTCGGGACACTGGCAATTGATTTGTAATTTTAACAGACTTGAAATTCTACTATTGGTATGTTATTTTTTCATTGAGTTAGGCTTGATGGCCACTGGTTTAGGTGAAATATGCTGCACATACCATACCTAATGAGCAATATCTCATAGTAAATACTAGAACCCAGTTCAAGGACAACACAAAATCTGCCTATTTTGTCCCTTTTCACCCAAATAAAAAGTCAAGAATAGATGTTTCAAGGCGGGAAAAGGTCTTTTAGAGGTACATTTAGGTTTGACATATCATCTTATGATAAAATATCTCAATTATTAGTTGTTTCTAGAAAACTGGGGCCTAGGGACAGTGAAAATCTAAAAATGTCCACTTACTGACATTGAGTGTAATGTCGAGTTTTGAAAAGGTACAACAAAATGTTTAGACTTCAAACCGAAAGTAGAAATCCGGAAGTAAGTTTTCCTTGAATTTCTTGAAAACCCTAACATTATTTTGACAAATTGGCACTAAACATTGTAGACCAGCATATACTTATTTCAGGTATGAGTTCCTTTGGTATATGGTCCATGAATTTCAGAGTTCTCATGCAAACGGTTTTTCTTTTGTTTTAGTATGTGATTGGTAATTAGAACATGAATTAGACTAAATTGAGCTTGCAAACATTAATTACATCCTTAGCTAAATACATTTCTTGACTAAACTCTAGGTGGCAATAGCCAGTTTTCGCCATTTGCATTGTTTGCGACCTCTTAACTGGCGGGCAATGTTTGTGGTAAAAGTTACTACAGGTGTATGTACCCCTCGTTAATATGTGTCAAAAGTTGGTCATTGCTTACAGCAGGGTCTATTTAACCAATTAATAGACCGTGCTTACAGGTACTTCACTGTAGCCATCACCTTTGTCACACTTGACATCGTAAGTATGAAAGACAAAAACTGAACATTTAAACAGATTTGTGTTGACATTGTAAAAGTATCACCCAGTTCGCATTAATCAAACACAAAAACAAAAACAAATATAACTCTTGATGCAACATTATTATATACTAAGGACTAAAAAAGTTCACAAAGTACGTAATATATCAATTACTCTATGAAAATCTATGAAACATAACGACTATGGGTGCAAGTTAAGTGACAATGTTCGGACTGACGTGTTTATTTAACACCTGTCATTTAAAATGGGTTAGAGTTACACATTTGGAGACAGAATGCTTGTGTACCAGGAAACCATCAAGTTGACAACTAGTATATTTCTAGAGGTAGATCAGTAGACGGTCTCATGCTCCGGTAAGAAAAACCCGCCTATCAAAATTTTGGAACACTCGGATATTATCGGCAAACTCTAGTTGTATGACAATTTTATTGTATCTGGGATACTGTGGGGGTATACTCATAAAGACATGGTTCATGGTTTATATGATTGTGAATAATTCGAACGTTCGAACGTTCGAATGCAAACTGATTTGAACATTCGAATGGTAAAATAGGTAAAAAATGCCATCCCTACAATATAGCAGTTTATAATACAATATAAGAATAATTATTAGTTATTTACATAATTAGAAAAACAATCAGATATCAATATGATGATTCGGTTTTCTGCCCTTATGATATAATCTTATAGACTAGAGTTCAAGTTTATTCCAATAATTATCAATTATTGTTAGCTCACCTGAGCCTTTCGCTCATGGTGAGCTATTGTGACCGGTCTTTGACTGGCGCCCGACGTCAATTGTGCATGGCCCTATTTGCTTTAAAAAACATCGCCTCTTAAACCACTGGATGGATTTTAACCAAATTTATCATGAAGCAACATGGCACTGATTTCTATTTTTACGCAAAAAGTAACCCAAAGACACCCATTTTTTTTATCACAATTCGAAAAACTAAACATCTGGCAATAGCGATAATAAAAAATAAGGATAGTTGAAAATCAAAACAAAAAAAGAATTTTTATTGAACGGTTGATAAACTAATTTGATCACTTTGTCTAAATGTTTATGTTTGTTCCCAATTTAAGGGAACATTCGCCTCAAACGAGGGCATAATGGTGCAGTCAGTAATGTTATCATTCTATAAAAATCATTGTTTTGACAATCAAAATGTTTAAATGTTTAGGTTTTATCTGTGAGAAGAAATATGTTCTCTTTACCTTTTTAACCAGCGAAGCTGGTTTTACTAATCACAATTCTGAAATCGGTATCAAACCAAAACGAGGCAGTGGCAACCGGCGATTTACGCATTTCAGAGTAATCAGAGCAAGCAAAGTAGTCCAAGTTTCCTGTTACGTGTTAAACTTGGCTCGTGCTACGTTAGTATCGCTAAAAGAATACTTGACTGCTTCACTGCGCTGTCCCTAATTCAGAACACAATCGACAACAGAAAACCAATTTTATCTAGGGGTTGTAGCCGCCAGGGATTCTTTAGCGAGCCACAGATATATTCCCGATGTTAGGATATTACAATAGCTTAATATTAATTATGAAATATTTAATATATCTTTTCTGCTAATTCGAAGCTCAAAATAACAGTGAAAACATTTTCTTTATTTTGTCATTTTAAAGCCATTTTAATATTGGACGTTTGTTCCGCTGCTAAACTGTTTGTTTCACGATTTGTTTTTAAATTTTTATTATTAACAATAACGATAATGATAAATTTCCATCTTAGCATATTTTTCTTCAATTGTCCACTTTATGAAATAAATGCGCAAATGCTTTCACTTGAAATTTTCAAGACATATCGCGAACATTTGTTTATTATTTGATGATAGGCATTCATGAGCGTTGTAAATCACTGAACATGAAGCAATCATCATTGCTGAATATTTTTATATATTGGATTTCCACATATAAGCGTGAACAGTAAACAGTAAACTATTGAGATGTGTAAAATTTTACATATTAAAACTAGTATACCGGATATTATTCGTACAGAAATAGGGACATGTAAGATTTACAGATCTATGTATTCGAAACATGCTACGAGCAAGCGCGGTACGTGTCCGGCTATCACGTACGTGGCAGGAGACACGTCAACAATAAGGCCATCAGTGGTCCAAGGAACGGACTATGATTTCTTTCAGGAATAATGCATAATTTATATTTTCTTTCAAAGGTGAAGATGTTTACTAGGTTTACGTTTTCGATTAAGCTAGAGATGACTCTTATTTTTGTTCGGAGTACATGAAATCATAGGCGCAGTAACACAATGAATATTCAAATGTCAGTGACGTCACAATTTCCCGCGTTTTGAAGAAAGCCAAATAACAGTTAAAGTACGTGTGAATATAGAGGACAAACCGTGATGAAGCCTAAAATTAAAAACGACACATCTGTCTGCTGAAACTGATGTTATATGAACGGATTGTAAGCTAATGGACATTTATCCCATCTCATTAACAACCAAACCTCAATGACTTGTTTACGAATGTCTTAAATCTGGCACCTTTTTCTAATAATATGCTACATAAAAAAAACCATCGAGTCCGTTATTAAATACAACTTAATACGGTGGAAATTTATGGTATAAGCTATAGTAATTCATTTTCCTCTGAAATTGTCTTCAATTTTACATGTGTGTTATCTAACATTAAATTCCAATGCTTTCGGCAATGTTATGACTCTCGGTTGTTTTATCTTAATACAGTCAAACCTGTGCTAAATACCACCTGTAAACAAAGACCACATGTGGACAAAGATCACACTTAATTTGTTCCACTGACTGGGTTAAAGAACAAATTTACCTGTGAACAAAGACCACCTGCCTTTTAAGACCACTTTTGGGCTGTCCCCTGAGTGGTCTTTGATGACAGGTTTGACTGTATGTAGGATTCTCAATTCAATGATTTCCTTTACATGTCATTCACAATGAAGAAAACAATTATATACTTCTTATTTCAAATAAATGCATAATCATTCCCATCGATCGGGTCTCACTTTTTATATCATTTTTCGTGTTCATTCTGTCCTTGGGATGTCAGTACACATATTTTACTATTATAATTTCTTGCTTAAAACCCTTTACTCAATATATACGCCTTTCATTACATAGGTGACCAGTTCAGATCCCAGTCAGCTGGCACAATAGTGCCTTCTGATCTGGATCTAAAATTTGTGATTACTGGTCAGAAAAAATAAATGATTCTAAAAGCGAACATTTTAAATCCAAATCAGATTGCAAAGATGTTCCAGCTGATATGGATCTAAACTGTTCGCCCAAGCTATGAAGGTATATCTATGGAGTAAAGGGTTAACAGAAGCCTTCATCCAGATAATACATGGAAACCCTTATTTCCACTATCATATAGACAAGATGAAGGTCTTTGCGAGTGAAACAAGTTCTTTTGCTTTTTCGTAAATGGATACATGTATGAGAATCATGGCACTGGTTATTCTCAATAAGCAAAATCGCTTCGCTGGTTTTCTGTGCTTTCAGTACTTTGATTAATATAATTAACAATTTCAATTATTTCTTATTGTTAACCAGCAGACAGTGTATTTCATTAAAATAAATACCAGATAATAAATAAAGGAAAGTAATAATTTTGAAAGAAAGAATTTGGATTGGAAGGACATATAGTGGACAGGCACCTATATCCCCAACACGCCCACTAACAACAACATGCCAATGGTTGGTTTTAGTTAAAAACTTTAAAATTATACTTTTTTGTAATTTTTCTTGAGAGGGTACCCCAACCAGAAACCTGACAAAACACCCCCTGTTAAAGGGTCTTACATAAATAGAAGTTTCTTAATCCAAGTAAAAAAATAAATGATTTCTCAAATAATTAAATAGATTCTTTGATACGTCTATGTATAATGGATTGTGGTGGTGAGTGAAGGGGTGTATATGGTGCCGGTGATGGTGTGTTGGGGGTTTGTGTTGTGGTGCTGGTATGGTCTAGTATAGAATGGGATATGATATGTTATAGTATCGTATATAGTTTGGTCGCTCTCTTACGGCTCACTGCATTCACCTCTGTTATAGTCTTGGACTTCTTTCAACTACTTTTAACTCAAAGAAATAGTTAACCATTTACATTCACAAAATGTTGGGTTTCCCCGGTTTTAATGAAAGATATTGAAGATTTCAGTCATTTGTTTTACCTCAAGCTTCCAATTTTATGACTGTATGCAACGAAACCTTAGTTTGGTAAAAAAATCTTGACATTGAGCCTTTCGCAGAGCTGTAGGGCGTGCTCGATTGGAAATTCCGACTGTTAGAACAGGGAGAACTTCAATCGAGTGCGTCGGAACTGTGTTCTGGCAGCGTTCTACCCGTTCCATCGAAATAGGTGGTGTGAATGGAATCAGTCAGTGTTTTATACTGCACCAAACTGAAATATTTTTTTAGATACTGTTTTGTTGCCGTAAAATAAGATAATGGTTACATTTCAGTACTCTGCCAAGAATTTCACCAACAGAAATACCAGAAATAGTGTTATTTTTCAGTAAATTATAAAAATTGCTTTGTTGTTGACTTATCTAAAAGCTAATAAAACTTAGTTTAACTATACAGTATGGCTTATTAAGACTATTCGTAGTTCTTTATACTTCAAAAGATAAAATTAACATGCCATTATGTGACACTTTTTATATAGACCTAACATGATTCAGTTCCGACAGCCAATTTCACTCGTTTGGCAGATTCTGTGGAAGAGTCGGAATTTGATTCTGGCACATGAAAATTGACACTGGCGCTCAGGTCAATGTAATCCCAAGATCACAATACATGGCATTAAACATAAAAGGAACGTTGCAATTCACCAATAAACGCCTCTCAGCTTATGGAGGCAAGCCTCTCACTGTAGATGGTTATAGGAAACCCCCATGCACATACAAGAATAAGACCACACATGCAGAATTTTACATAGTAGATTCACCAGGTTCAAGTCCCATTCTTGGCTTAGAGACATGCCTCTCCTTAGGTCTGATAAACCTTGTATTGTCTATGCAGACAGAAAGCCCTATGACTAAACAGTCCGTGCTAACGACGTACGCTGACGTTTTTGACGGCATAGGTAAACTTAAGGGACAGTGTGAAATACGCATCAGGCAGGATGCTATCCCTGTTGTACATCAGCCACGCAAAGTACCATTGGCAATACGTGAGAAACTAAAAGCTGAGTTGGACAAAATGGAACTTAATCACATTATTACAAAGGTCTCACAACTGACAGAATAGGTCAACAGCTTAGTCACTGTACAAAAACCAGATGGTTCTCTAAGGTTATGTTTGGACCCCAAAGACCTCAATGAGGCAATCATGAGACCACACTACCCCAGTAAGACACTTGACGACATACTTCCGGACCTGACTGGTGCCAAAGTATTCTCAAAGTTTGATGCCCGCAGTGGTTACTGGTCGATAGTGCTGACAGAAAAATCATCTTTTCTCACAACTTTCAATACCCCATTTGGACGGTACAGATTTCTAAGATTACCATTTGGTACTAAGAATAGTAATGACCTGTTTCAACTGAAAATGGACGAATGCTTAGAAAACTTACCAGGGGTTAAGACAATAGTTGACGATATCATTGTCTTTGGTAAAGATCAGGCCACTCATGATCGAAATCTTGATTTGTCCATGAAAAGATGCCGCGAAATGAATATCAAACTCAACCCTGACAAAACGGAAGTAAGCAAGACAGAAATACCCTTTTTTGGTCATGTGCTTACAGCAGAAGGTCTTAAAATGGATCCTTCAAAGGTTAAAGCCATTAAAGACATGTCTTCTCCTACTTCAAGGTCAGAACTTGAAACCATTCTGGGCATGGTGACGTATCTACAAAGGTTCGCACCAAGTCTCTCTGAAATGACTAGCCCAATGAGACAATTACTCTCAAAAGATGCGGAATTCGTATGGGATAAACCGCAGGAAGAAGCCTTCTAAAAGGTAAAATTGGTTATCACCCAAGATCTAGGTCCTGTCCTAACATACTTTGACCCGAATAAACCGGTCACATTACAAGCTGACGCTTCTAAAAGTGGTCTAGGAGCTGTCCTTTTACAACACAAAAGGCCAGTGAGCTTTGCATCCAAATCTCTGACTGAGACGGAAATTAATTATGCCCAGATTGAAAAAGAGCTATACGCAATCTTATTTGGGTGTAAACGTTTTCACGACTATGTATATGGTAAACGAATTACCGTAGAGACTGACCACAAACCCCTCTTGTCGGTGTTCAAGAAAAACTTACACTCAGCACCACTAAGATTACAGCGCATGATGTTACAGCTCAACATCTATGACAGACTTGAAATTCCTTCCAGGAAAAGACATACCCCTTGCTGACACGCTGTCACGCAAATACCTACCTCAGACACACCCAGAATTTGCTGCAGACATGGACACGCATGTACATGCTGTCATGTCTAACTTACCCGTCAGTGATCAGAAAATGTCACACATTAAAACGGTCACAGACTCCGACGAGCAAATGCAACGACTTAAACAGGTTATATCCGAAGGTTGGCCAAATGACAGGTCAAAATGTCACAAAGACTTGTTAGAATTTTGGAACTACAGAGATGAACTGACTGTAGTAGACGGTATCATTCTTAAGGGCAATAAGATACTGATACCTAAGGGATGTATATCCATGATGCTCAAAATAATTCACGAAGCGCACCTTGGCATTGAAAAATGCACACAACGTGCAAGACAAGTGCTTTTCTGGCCAAACATGACTACTGACATAAAAACAATGGTTCTTTCGTGCTCAGTATGCTTGGAGCACATGAATGCTAATCCAAAAGAGCCAATGCAGCCCAGTGACATACCTGACAGACCATGGCAGATAGCTGCCACTGACATATTTCACTGGAACAATACTGACTATATTCTCTTAGTAGACTATTATAGTAGATACTTTGAGGTGAGCATGTTGCCCGACACAAAATCATCAACTGTCATTGATAAATTAAAAGGCTTCTTAAGCCGTCATGGAATTGTGCAAACACTAGTTAGCGACAACGCTCGACAGTACACATCACAAGAAATTCACGAATTTGCCAAAAAATGGGATTTTGAGCATAGAACATCAAGCCCAGGTTATCCCCAAAGTAATGGTCTAGGGGAGAGAACTGTTCAAACAATCAAAGCTCTTTTCACAAAAGCTAAACAAGCAGGAACAGATCCTTATCTTTCTCTGCTAGAGTATCGTAACTCACCACTAGCATGTGGGAAATCACCAGCTCAATTATTAATGAGCAGGCAGCTAAGGTCAATACTGCCAGTCACATCACACCAACTTGACCCCCAAGTTATCTTGAAATCACATGTCAAAAGCAAAATTTCTCAGAACAAAGGAAGATCAAAGGTGTACTAGGATAGGTCAGCACACCCATTAAGCCCCCTGCAGATAGGTGATAGTGTACGAATAAGACAAGGAAAACTATGGAAGCCAGCAACCGTATCACAAATGGCAAACAACAGATCATTCATTGTCACTACACACGATGGTTCCACATATAGACGCAACAGACGCCATTTGATAAAAACAAATGAAAATCAGTCGCAATGCGGACAGTTAGATTTTCCTAACAAAACACAAACTACCACCTTCTGACACCATGTTATGGTGTGCGCGGGTAAATTGATCAAGTAACACTGAGTTCGTTACATGTTTATTCAGTGAGGCCTTAACAAGAAGTGTCTGCTATAAGAGAGAGCATGAATATATAAAGGGTCAAGATAAGTTAACTCTGTACTACATGAATGTCTACTAAGTAATGACAACGGAGTTGTCTACCATGTAACAGTTCCGACAGCCCAATCGAGCGCGCCCGTAGTGAGTGAAAGGAACGACAACTCTGCGAAGGAGATTGTAGTTTGGTATGGTGTAGTATAGTATGGTATAGTTTAGTGTGGAGTAGTTAAGTGTGGTATGGTTGGTATACAGTATGGTATGTTGGGGGAGTGGAAGGTACCGCACAAAGATATCCATGATCCTGCACTCCCTCTACCGCCACAACCACTCAATACTTGATCAAATTATGTTAAGTTCATCTATTATTATACCGTTTCTAAAGCATTATCTAAGAAAGGAGAACTAGCATTAACAAGCAAACTTTAACCATAATTTCTAAGTCTAAATTTCTAAGTGTAATAGAGCAAAAATAAAATCAACTAGAATTTGGTGTTCCGCGGAACACAGGTGTCGCCTGTCTGCAAAATGTTGAAATGTGGGCTTATGTTTAATCATATATGATAAAAAGATTTAATTCAAGTTGATTGCAATACTACACTAGAATATGGTGTTCCACGGAACACACGTCACCTCAATTGCATTCGAAAGGGGCTTAACTTAAAATGGTGAAACCTGAGTTATCATTCTTGTTTTCACCAATGGCAATTTGCATGCAGATGATAAATAATTATATTCCAAGTATTAAGTAAAAAGGAAAAGCACTTTAAAATTTATAGGCAACAGTAAGTTAATGTTAAAGTTGCATTTGAAAGGGGCATAACTCATAAAATATTTAAACAGGAGTTATCATTCGCGTTGTCACTGATGGTGTTGTTCATAAAAGTGATATATTCAGAGCATAAAATGAATAGAACAAGTACTTTTAAGTATATGCCACATCTTCATGTTAAAGTCTCCTTTGAAAGGGGCACAACTAAAAAAATTGAAACAGGAGTAATTATTGTTGTTCACTGATGGCATTGTTTATGAAGATGATATATTCCCATATTTAATTGAATAGGACAAGTAATTTCAAAGTTATATGCATTATTAAGTTTCATGTTGGAGTAGCATTTAAAAGGGGCATAACTCGAAAAAAAAGTCAAACAGGAGTTATCATTCTTTTTGTAATTGATGTTGTTGTTCATAATGATATATTCGAAGTATGAAGTAAATAGGACAAGCTAAAAAAATTGTCTAAGAGGAGTTATCATTCTTGTTGTAACTGATGTTGTTCATGATGATTATATATTCTAAGTATGAAGTGAATAGGACAAGTACTTTCAAAGTTAAAGGCAACAATGTTTCACGTTAAAGTTGCATTTGAAAGGGGCATAACTCAAAAATAGTCAAACAGGAGTTATTATTCTTGTTGTAACGGATGTTGCTGTTCATGATGATGATATATTCCAAGTATGAAGTGAATAGGACAAGTACTAACACAGTTAAGGGCAACATTAAGTTTTATGTTAAAGATGCATTTGAAAAGGGGCATAACTAAAAATAGTCGAACAGGGGTTATCATTCTTGTTGTAGCCGATGTTGTTGTTCATGATGATGATATATTCCAAGTATGAAGTGAATAGGACAAGTACTTTCAAATATAAAGGCAACATCAAGTTTCATGTTAAAGTTGCATAACTAAAAAATAGTCAAACAGGAGTTATGATTTTGTTGTAACCGATGTTGCTGTTTATGATGACGATATATTCCAAGTATGAAGCGAATAGGACAAGTATTTTCAAAGTTATAGGCAACATTAAGTTTCATGTTAAAGTTGCATTTGAAAGGTGCATAACTCCAAAATAGTCAAACAGGAGTTATCATTCTTGTTGTAACTGATGTTGTTCATGATGATGATATATTCCAAGTATGAAGTGAATAGTACAAAGACTTTCAAAGCAATAGGCAACATTAAGTTTCATGTTAGTTGCATTTGAAAGGGGCATAACTAAAAAATAGTCAAATGGGAGTTATCATTCTTGTTGTAATCGATGTTGCTGTTCATGATGATGATATATTCCAAGTATGAAGTGAATAGGACAAGTACTTTTAAAGATATAGACGACACAAAAAGTAAGTTATGGTTCTTGGCATACACAATCGGGGATATGATGGTTTATAAGCGTGCCTTGATTAAAAGCTGTAGCTATAGTATTTTTAAAGATAAAGCAGGTTAAAGCAGAAGTACCAAAAATCTTCAGGCATAAGCATATTTTTAGAGTAAGATGTTAATACAAGGGTAAAAAATTGCTCACAAACACTAAAATTCCCCAAAATAATGAAAGGAAATGCCTTAGCCCAGACCTTATATCCGGCACAATTCGGTCGTTTATTTTCTGATAACGACCGAGTAAGAATCTATCCGTCTGGCACGAGTACCGGGATTTATTGATAGCCTTGGATCATTTTGCTTCCTACTGCATTACCAGCATTCTATTAGTAAATTCTCCGACTTGCTTATTTTTCAAATATCCCCGACTAGTTTCAAAATTTCTCCAACCTGTGGGAACCTTGTCGATTTTTCCAGCCCAGGTTGAATGATCAAAAGAACAAGGACTTAAATATTGTGCAGGTTGTTTGAAAAAACGACAGGGTCAAAGTTTTAGATTCCCAAGAGGACCGAGATTTGTACTTTTGTTACTTCACCTAGATCTCGCAAACAAGCATTTTGTCCAAGTAGACAAATGTGGCAACAAGACAAGTGTTACAGCAGCACAGTACTGAGAGGCTTGCTCAAGTTATTTAAATAATCAAAACAATTTTTAAACTGGACCTGAAAATAACCAGTTTTTAAAGGCTATGTACAAATGCTTTTCATTTCAACTTTGGTTTTCTATGGTTTTAACCTACTTAGAACTTTATACAAGAGCTTGGATGAAAAATAACACAGAATTTCCTCAAAACTGCACTGTTTTATTGTACAAATTTACAGGTTCATTTCTTATTCCTGAAGTATTCGTTGAGAACATCCAGGGCTTGGGATTCTTTGCCGTAGTCCTGAAAAATATAAATTGTGCAATTACTTACACATTTGCTACTCTGCAGACAATTTTACTGATTAAAAATAAGCATTTGCTCTTCACTCACCAAAATTAAGCTTACACCTGCGTTTTATGAATTTATTAAACAAGTGTTGAAGAATTAAGAGCTTTCTTAGGAACTGTTTGTTAACCGTCAGACAAGAAATTGGACAATCTCATCACCTCTATCAGACGAGGAAGCATGAGTATGTCATATCATCATCAGTTAATCACTAACTGTTTATCAATGTAATATCGGCAGGTTTGGAATTCAACCTTATAGCGGATACTTCCAAAGTAACCGCAGTGGCAATAGTTTGAAACAAGTGAAAAATGATTTAACATTAGTTATTATAAATAAAGCAAATTATTTACATCGAGGTTTAGACTAGTCAATAAAGTAATACTTTATGATCAAGCCCAAGGACCTCTTATAAGTTGTATTGCTTTCAGTAATTCCCCTGTACTTTTTTTGAACAGAATTTTAATCAGTTTATTACCTTCATTCAGTCAATACAACTTATAGTTTACTGAATGCCATGCCAAAAGTGTTGTCAGTGAATTTGCAATGCATTTTACCTCCAGCAGTTTTCTAATAATTCGTCAAGCTTGAATTTGTTGTGATACACTAAGATAAATTTTATCAAACAAATACTTAAATGTTAATGAAAACCATTGAACATTCAAAATTTATCAAACCTTTTTCATGACTGAACATTTTGTATTCTGCATAGATAGCATGATCTCATTCATATATAAATCTGTTCTGCACAGTTCAGTTAGGTTGTTGTTTATAATACCCATGTCTTAGTGACTCGGATCCAGAGTGTGATTGAAACAGAACAAGTGCAAATATAACTGTACTTGCTCAACCTGAAACACTCGGACATCTTTTACAGAATTGTATTATCTCAGAAATTTTGAACTTCTGTCGTATACAACAACATTAGCAGAATCGCATCGTCTCTTGTTTTAATGTTTCAATTTGTACAATCATGAAGAATGTTAATCATTACAGATCAGAGCTGTGCAAGAAGACTGATCAGACAGCAACTGTTACATGATTCTCTTCAGCACACATTCAGAAGAGGGAGCATGTGTTCCTCATCATTAGTCTTCATTCATCACCAACATGTTAGTTAAACAAAACTTCTTACAATCAAAGAACTTAACTTCATGTGCTTTTGGGGTATTTGGTGGAGAGTAGTGATAAATATTCACTTATCCACAAACTGAGGAAAAAGAAATTTAAAGCAGACAAGAAATGAAGTAGAACGCTAGTATTGAAATAATATCTGAATATTAAAGTTCAAAATATAACGCTATGAAACCAAATGTATGATTAACTGTGAAACGATATAGTGTTTTAATTCCAAACAGATTTTCAAAATTCCAAAACCTTTAATGTTAAATTAAACATTTTACTTTTAGTAACTGACCTTAACAACAACACAGCTACAGCCAACAACTTTTCTGGCTTTGCCTTCTTTGTCAATCTTGCACAAGCCAACCCATTCACCGAGTTTCTTGTTGTCATCAACCTACAATCAATTACTGCATTATTAGACAAATCATTGAAAATCAACATAACAGATATTTTGCATTTTCAAGCTGTTCTTTGGCTTTTTAGTTTGAAAATAGATGTTCTTACTTTTAGTTAAGACTAAAGTGAATGGTTCAACATTAATTTTGTTTAAAGTGTAAACCTTGCCAAGCAAGCTTTTGCTTTGCCTCAATGTTGCCTAACAAATTCAAACTTCTAGTCATTGGTACTTCATCAATCGTGTCTCTGTCTTCACTATTTTAACAATTTTGCAATCAAAATGTCATCTACTAACAAGCAACAGTTATTTTTATGGAAATAAAGCTGAAGAACCAGTGTGTCTCATCTCTGGGCAAAGAGGAAAGAGCCGGCTCCTATGCAGTAACAAGAAGATGCCAAACTGCCAAGAAACCAGGTTTTCTTCTACAATTTTAAGTAAGAACTATGACAAAATACAGTCAAAAGTTTTGAAACTTTTCCAGCTATTTCTGTCAGTTAACTATGTCCAGTTTCAAAGCAATACCTTGATATGGTAAATATGAAAAACTGAACTTCAAACATACCCAATCTAATCTAGACTTCTCAAAAGTTGCCAGACTGATGGACCTGTCTGGTAAAATTTTGGGCCGATCTGACATGACTTCTTATGTTATCAGACTGAGCGTCAGACAAAATTTGAACTGCTTATTCCTTTTTAACATGTTTCAGCCACACAGATTTTCACATCTTGTCTGACCAAATGTCCGACTTTTACAAGTATCAGGAAGTCTGTCTAATATCCAGGGGTTATCAAAGAATACCTGGTTAAAATGGGTTACTTAGGCAATACCTTAATGAGGTTGATTCCATGTTCAGCACAGAGAGCCTCTACTAACTTTACATACATGGCTTCATCACAGTTGTTTGCCAACACACATAAATGAGCTTGACGTCTGCAAACAGAAGAGAAAATTGTCAAATCTTCTTGGGTAAAAATGTCACAACAAAGCACCAAACATACCTGTATGGGGTTGTCGTAACTCATTATTTGCTGCACAAAGATATATTATGATTTTTTTACACCGCGCATCTGAGCACATTTAAAAATCCACATCTTTTATAGCTTTCGCGGACTCTGGTTAATGAAAAAAGGAAGTGTTATTTGGACTTTAAGCCCATATAGTGTGATCATTGCAAATTGAACTTAAAGACATTGTTCAGTTGTACCCACTTTGTCCAGACAGACCACCTATTCCTAATGGGCTACATCTCTGACCCGCTGTACAACCACAGATTAATGTGAATTTTTCTAAATTATCATAATTGCCATGGCAATTCTCAATGCTCAAGTAAACTTACTTGTCAAGTGCTTTTGCACATTCGTGTAATCCTCTTGCTAGCCCATCATGAATCAGTGCAGTTTTGAGAACTTCTTGTAGGGCGGTCATGACATCCATGGCACCTGCCGCCCCAGTGGAAATCTCATCTCTGTGAAAACAAACATAACAATCAATGAATGTGTGGAATAATCTAATTTCTTAATTAAATATTTGACTATTTTGAAGTAGAATCTATTCAAATAAAATGCAGATGATATTCTACTTTAATATACATCAGCGTAAAATTTAAGTGGAAAAGGTCATTACTTGAAACATTTGTTGTAGAGTTATGGGACTTGTTTGTGATGATGTAGATTATGATGGTGAAAATTTATTCCAACAGGGCTGGACAAATTTATTTTTTTTTGTAACTAGTCCAGGACTAGGTGGGTCACAAGTTCAGCTAATCCCACTTTTCGCGTAAATGTAAAACCAATACTTCAATAATTTCATCATTTATTAGCAGCTGTTTCTCAATTAATTTACATAAAACAAACACATTCATTTATAGATGTGTTATTTCAAGATCACTGTCACTTGTCTCCTTGTGACCCCTGAAATGTTTCCATCCAGCACCAGACATCCAAATTTCAATGGATGGTTCAGGATTAAAATAAGCCACTGATGGACAATGTATACTGATCAGCATCAATGACTGCAGAATCTCCTGATTCATCCCATTTCTCAGTTTTGTTTTGATCGAGTTCATGGAACTGAATCCTCTTACATTCTGCAGTTGAGGGACTCATTACAAGCATTAGCTCAACAAAATCTGCCAAATATTTCATATTTCTTGTTTTTATTTACTTTATCCTCCTCCTCTCGTTTTACTTTATCATCATCCTCCTCTCGTTTTCGTTTCGTCCCTTTATAACCAACAAGATAATTCATGCTTAAACACAACTCTAGCACTACGATAAACAGAAAAACTTAGCAAGTCCAATGTCACTCGTTAATTGAAGATTTTACATATCGAGGGGTCAGTGCAAGACTATTGTAACTCTTCTTTATTTCAATGTAGTTACAATAGTTTTGCACTGACCCCTCGATATATTATTGACAGATTTTAATTCCAATTTATATAATTAATCTCACCTTGGATGTGTATTGTCAAACTTCGATTTTGACATGATTATCTCACTTAATTACGCTAATTAACTGCATAATCAAAAGCACCGATGACAGTTGACATGTACACATTGTAAGTACACAGCAAATTGGTTGGATAATTTTGATTGGGTAATTTAACAGATAGGTGTGTTCTGATTGGTCCGTAATTACTGTAAGGAAATCCCAGCAGAAGCGTCATGGGGGGAGCTTGATCTTATCAAAACAGATGTCAAAACTGTGTTATTTTGTGATTTACTAGTCACTGTCATCGTAATTTGATACGCTCATGATGCTAATAAAGAATGATTCTGATTATTCCTACGAAATTCAACTTGTCCACCTTGGAAAATCGAGCTAGCCCTCGGACAAGCGACCGGTAAATTTGAGATTGTCCGATTCGATTTTCAGCTTGTCCCGGGCGTCGGGCTAGTGGGTTTGTCCAGCCCTGTTCCAAGATTCAGGTTGATATCTCAAACAGTTTCTAAGATAATAATTTGTTTTTACAGATGGAGACACGGGATCTGTAGGGTATCTACATGTGAACAGCAGGTATTGCAGTAGGTTAAACAATGTGTTTTCTAAATATTCACTATGTTTTATAGCTAGAATATGTCCTTGGAAACTGATGCCCCCACTGCTACATCTTAACAATGGACCAAGACTGGAAAAAATTGTCACAGGAAAAAGACTTTTCTTTACGATCATCTACATCCTGCACAATCATCTGTGACAATCTGAAAGAAATCTTCCCAAAAATGAGGAGTTTATGCCACAACTTAGGCACAAGATTTGGGGGACATAAGTACATTCGTATGGACGAGTGCATCTCTTTTATGCCTCCCACAAAACAACAAAGTGACAAACCAGTGTTAAAATGTCAACATGGTAGTGAAAAAAATGGAATTTAAATCAGCAGGTCTAGGAAACGGCCGTTTTTACGGACTGTCTGTAAATTTACAGACTGTCAGTTTATTTATAGATAAATGTGTCCGTAAATTTATGGACAAGGGTTGATACAAAAGTTAACACATTTTAGAAATTCACAAACCTAAAGCATTTTTGTTAATTCTGATAGCAAAGAGCATGACATCGGGCATAAACAAAAAGAACAGAAGTTTGTTTACACTGCTATTTCTTCTCCAACATGGTCATCATTGATCTAATAACATTTCACACAATCATCTGTACATAATAATGATCTTTTTAAAAAAGTTATGTTGATTTACAATATTTAATGCTTATTTATTTGTAGATTTTCATTCATTCTTATCCCAATGTGGTGTAGATTCAGGATTTAAACTTTTGACAACTTTTGTAACCTCCCTTGTCCATAAATTTACAGACACATTTATCTATAAACAGACAGTCTATAAATTTACAGACAGTCCATAAAAACAGCCGTTTCCTAGACCTGATCAGTGCAATTTCCCCAGTTTTGATCCAAACTGGCCGAGATGCAGGCATCAATAACGTTACCGTAGGTATGTAAAATGGGTCTATGTTTGGAGTCAAAATATAGAGAAATGATGTGACAGTCATCATATAAAAAAGTTGAATAATATAATATCACGTATTGCCCTATAATTTGCCAGCGATTAATAAAAAAACGTGCTTTCATACCCTTCCGTATCCGAACCAGCCATGTCGAGAAACGGACGTCCTTCTGAAACAGAAAAAGCAATAAGAATGTTTTGCTATCTTTCCTCAATTATTATGTTCATTATCTATGGTTGACACACGTTAATAACAAGGATGGAATGAGATTTTGACAATCATACTTACAATGATCTTCCACTTGGGAATAACTCCGAGTAGAAAGGAAGTGGGTAGCAACGTTATCGATTACTACGGTTTCAGACAGAATATGTTCTATTATTTTGACCGACATGCTTGACTGTCTCAGTGCGCATGTCCCTACTTTAACAATCGACAGTGGTAAAAACAATTTATCTGGATGCTATAGCCGCCAGAGATTCTTAAGCGAGCTTGCGGTATCTTTCATTGAGGTTTAACTTTAGGCGGTGTTCCCCACGTTTTCAGGTTACGTACATGGTTCTCGAGTTTAACAATCAAACACATATTGGGTGTTGATAAGAAAACGGAAAATACAAAACATACATTATTGCATGAAGTAAGTATCTTGTTTGTGTTGCATTTTATTTCTATAGGGTTGCTAAGAGCAATTTGATGCCGCTTTCTTTACCTAGTTACTGATTTATTGCCAAACATATCACCTTCTAATTTTTTTTGGTTTTATGCACTAATAATATGTACCTCTTTTTGGTTTATCAAAAAAAAAAACAGTGCTAATTAACTTTTGAATAAAACGTCTTAATCAATTGTTTTGTGAGAACTATCGTGATGAGAAAAAGACCTACTTGGTAAGAAGCCGGTGAGAAGATTTTAAAAAATAGATACGGACAGCAAGAGTGAAGTCATGCAACAGCAAATCAGATGCCTTTATGTTTAGTTTACAAAAGTCTTTTATTTATTGGTAACGACTGAGTAAGAGTCAATCTTTGCGAACGTATTGCAGAGAACGCCAAAGACAAAATTTAGAAAGCAGGTTATAATTGAATTGGGGTGACTGAAACTCAAAGACTGTCATACAAATGAAGGATTACAGTCAAATAGGCCATGAGACACATTCTTAACATTCATTAACATCTAAACATTCTTTAATTTCATGAACTCAAAAAACTGTTTTTCTTAAGTTAATAATATTTGACCTATTTGACTTATTTGTTGCCAATTTTATTAGGAAAATAAAATGTGTAGACTATTTGACTTTCTTCTGTGGCCCATTTGACCTTTTTGTGGCCTATTTGACTCGTGGCCTATATGACTTGTAGCCTATTCGACTTGATATAGGCCATAAGTTGGTAATAATTGACAAAATAGTCCATACACTCAACTACAAAAAGATATCATATCAAAAAGTATGTACACGTGATGTGCTCTTCCAATTTCATCAGAACTTCAAAAATGTAATATATTCATCAAATGCTTTTAGTTGGTGCACCCTAGAACCTGGTTTAAACCCCCAGTGGCAATTTGATTTGCCACTGACCGTTCCAAGGCGGTAACTTTTTTGAAACTGATCATTTTATTAACCATGCTCTCTCCCCCTCTCTTCTTCTTGACTGTGTGGGGAGGCTGTTTTTTCTGAATGTGGCGATTCCTGATATGCATATTTCACCTTTTTTGAACAATGTAATGTCCTCGGTCTACTTGAGACACGTTATCTACACAAGAAACTGGAGCTACACTAGGCAATCGATCTAACATGAGCGTGCAGCTTAAACCGTGTTTTTTTTGCATAATCAGGCATAGAAAGTGTACATTGAACTTAAGAATACTTTAATACAAAAAATATACACTTTGCAAAATTACAATGTCACCTTAGGTGACAAAAAATTCATTGAGCTATTCAGGGTCTATTTAATCAATAATCAATTGACCCTGAGCTATTCCAGTTTGAAGAAATACAGTGTGCTACAATAATATTATTTTCATATATAGACTTTAATTTTCGCCCGAGAGAAAAAGGATTTTTTATGTGGTGCATTTTTATTTGTTCCGATAAATCTGGGTTAGAATATTCTAACCCAAATCTGGGTTAGAATATTCTAACCCAGAATAAATATAAAATTATTATACCAACTTGTGGCTTATTTTACTTGTGGGCTATATGGCGTGAGGCCTATTTCACTTGATGCCATTAAAACAAGAAAACTAATAATGCTTAACA
Organism: Corbicula japonica; assembly: GCA_038501625.1. Taxonomy (NCBI): domain Eukaryota; kingdom Metazoa; phylum Mollusca; class Bivalvia; order Venerida; family Cyrenidae; genus Corbicula; species Corbicula japonica. The sequence continues at coordinate 126,742 of JAZAYU010000402.1, read as the reverse complement.
ATAAATCACTAAATTGAATATAAATGTATTTACAGTAAGTAAGCTCTATAAATTTCACGGTGCCTATCCATATCGGCTGTTTCTTTGGGAAATTCGCTATATCGGCTGTTTCTTTGCTTCGGCAACGGCTATTCTTTGCTAATAACAATGGACGGAGAGCATATGTCGAAGATTCCAGATGCAAATGTTACAGATATCAGGTATCTTGTACAAAAAAAAGGTTGTGCACGGAACATTAGAATGTCTAAACTATGCATTGTAATGTTTACTTTTTAAATATCGGCGATTGTGGCCGAAATCTCGATGAAACTAGTTGACGATACACAGACGTAGAGCACAGATCCAGCTTTTCCGCAGTCTATAACGAGTGTTTGCTTTGATATCTAACGTATCAAGCGATATATTATATTGATTTCTTCAATATTCTTCCAAAAAATACTTACAAATAGGCAGAAATATTAATAGATTTATCCAAAACCCTTTACTTTCGGTTTAATTGGGGCACTGGCGGCCTCTCTGCTCACCAGTTTTTGATGCACAGGCTTACTCTCTGCATAGCGCAGATGTAGGCTCAACGATAATGAATACTTAGGCACCTGTTTACTCACTGTATTATGGACAATTTAGAATTTTGTCAGTGCATTCTCCTTATTAGAATGTAAATTAACGTTACATGAGCAGGGGACTTCGAAGTTGAACGAGAAACCTTAAGGTTTATCGCAACTGTGTTAGTATCCTTTTTATGTAAGGTTAATGCATACATTGTTAAATGTTTATGAAAATGCTAATAGATATGTCTAACAATAATAAAGCTTTACAAAACTTTTACAAGGTTAAAACACTTATTTGATATGTATAGCCTATGAACATTCTATATTGCAGTTTTAGCACAGAACTCCACTTGCCCATTTATTGGTTTATTCGCCGGTTCATTCGTTCGTCCGTTTGTTCATCGTCCGTTTTCCATCAACCGATTGTTCGTCGGTCGTTCTTTCTCTCATCCCTTCCTCCCTCTCTCCGTTCATTCGAAGGTTTCTCGTTCAACTTCGAAGTCCCCTGCTCATGTAACGTTAATTTACATTCTAATAAGGAGAATGTACTGACAAAATTCTAAATTGTCCATAATACAGTGAGTAAACAGGTGCCTAAGTATTCATTATCGTTGAGCCTACATCTGCGCAATGCAGAGAGTAAGCCTGTGCATCAAAAAATGGTGAGCAGAGAGGCCGCCGGTGCCCCAATTAAACCGAAAGTAAAGGGTTTTGGATAACTCTATTAATATTTCTACCTATTTGTAAGTATTGTTTGGAAGAATATTGAAGAAATCAATATAATATATCGCTTGATACGTTAGATATCAAAGCAAACACTCGTTATAGACTGCAGAAAAGCTGGATCTTTGCTCTACGTCTGTGTATCTTCAACTAGTTTCATCGAGATTTCGGCCACAATCGCCGACATTTAAAAAAAAAACACTACAATGCATAGTTTAGACATTCTAATGTTCCATGCACAACCTTTTTGAACAATATACCTTATATCTGTAACATTTGCATCTGGAATCTCTGACATATGCTCTCCATCCATTGTTATTAGCAGAGAATAGCCGTTGCCGAAGCAAAGAAACAGCCGATATAGCGAATTTCGCAAAGAAACAGCCGATATGGATAGGCACCGTGAATTTGTTGGAGTCTACAGAATACTCGATCCACTCACATTTAATACTACTATAAAGGAATCAAGCACACCCATTTTGCCGGTAATATTTGTTCGAGTGATTGAACTTTGAAGAGAAAAACGAGAAATAGATTATGATAATGGAATTGGGCAGCGTTATTAATAGTTAGAAACTGCTGGTACTGCAAACGTGCCCTTAGAACATATTTTTACAGTCAGTGACAGTGCTAATTTTCTCTACTAACAGATATCTTTTTATACCATCGCACAAGATTTACATTGTTATACAGTCATGTAGAGATTAAATTGCTCCTATAGGTAAACACATTTGGGCATGATTTGCATACTTTTTGAATCGGTGGGTGACCTCGTGGGACAATTATTTGCATTTTGATTTATAAAAGCAATAATTTCAAGTTACTTTTTCAAAATAAAACAAGTTGGCCCTAGGCTAGAGGGAACATTGAACTGGATATTGTCTGATTGTAATTAATTATTTTGGATTTATTTTAGTGGCCAACCAGTTTTAATTTTGTCAAAAAAACATTTTAAACCTTGAATATAATGAATTTCAAAACACTAAATAAGTACCATCACACAAGATTTACATTGTTATACATGTAGAGATTACAGTGGTGTGGGGCAAGTCTGCGCATTGCCCAACTCTGCGCACCAGATTTGCATGTTAACAAAAACACTGATATCATAAGAACCAACTGCAAACAGTGTTTTTTTCAAGAAATAAGGAAATTTTTGAAAATTCTGATGGGTACATCTTGCTATTAAGTGTCTTGTAAGTAAATAACCACTCTAAAGAGCCAAAATGATCAAATAAATTTAATTTATATACCTCCCCACTTCAAATCTTCCTCATTTTGACAGTGGTTACCCAAATAAATGTTTGTTATTTATACTGACCTTTCACTTAACATTTTTTTCAAAGGTTGGCAGCTTTGGAGAGTGGTAAATTTAAACAGAAACAAAAAAAATGATATTAAACATATGCATGAGCAGAGTTGGGCAACAATTTTTACATCATGTTAACACAGGTGTGCTTTCAGTATGACATCATTTTAAAGCCTTATAAGAAAATTAATGCACACAAATGACAACAAACCAATTCCTGAATGGATACAGTTTCTTTCCGGTAGGCAACTGCCTTAAGATACTGAATGTGTTATACATCACAGTGAAGCTTTTATGATAGGTGCGCAGACTTGCCCCACACCACTGTATATTGTCCTGTTGGTAAACACAGGTGGGCATGATGTGCATGCTTCTCGCCCACACCATAATGTCCTTGTTCAAAGGCAGGAGGGGCGTAAAACTGGGAATAAACAACAACACAAAACATTTGCATTCTTTTTGCATGGGCGAGTGACCTCATGGGACAATGGATGATGTATTTGGAATTTGATTTATACGAGCAATATTTCCAGTTTATTTTGAAAACGAGTTAAAATGTGTATATATGGAAATGACATATATCCCATATATTTTTAGTGTAGATCCTGATCAGCCTGACATCCATGCAGTCTGATCAAGATCTACACTGTTTGCTCTGTGGTCACAAATTATCCAATGAATCTTACAGTGACTGGTGTTAATCCTGATCAGACTTCACAGATGTGCTGAGGCTTATCTGGACCTTCACTGGTCTCCATTTTAATGAAAACAGAATTCATACGGTAAAGGGTTAGGTATATTTTAACAGTTGGTAACAACTTGATGAGGTTTTGAATTCACACATCTGGCATTGCCAGAGCACTGGCTCTTGACCAGCTGCCCCACCCACTTCAAACCCTTACTAAAACGCCCTTTTTTGTGTCGCCTGCGGTAGCAGGTAGACACATAGGGATCCTAATGTCCGTCGGCGTCATTCACTTCATACTTGGAATATATCATCAGCATGAACACAGCGATCCGTGACAACAAGAACGATAACTCCTCTTTCACTATTTTATGAGTTACGCCCCTTTCAAATGCAACTTTAACATGAAACTTAATGTGGCCTATTATTTTGAAAGTACTTGTCCTATTCACTTCATACTTGGAATATATCATCAGCATGAAAACAGCGATCCGTGACAACAAGAACGATAACTTCTCTTTCACTATTTTATGAGTTATGCCCCTTTCAAATGCAACTTTAACATGAAACTTAATGTGGCCTATAACTTTGAAAGTACTTGTCCTATTCACTTCATACTTGGAATATATCATCAGCATGAACACAGCGATCCGTGACAACAAGAACAATAACTCCTCTGTCACTATTTTATGAGTTATGCCCCTTTAGAATGCAACTTTAACATGAAACTTAATGTTGCCTATAACTTCTAAAGTACTTGTCCTATTCACTTCATACTTGGAATATATCATCAGCATGAACAAAGCAATCAGTGACAACAAGAACGATAACTCCTCTCACTATTTTATGAGTTATGCCATTTTCAAATGTAATTTTAACATGAAACTTAATGTGGCCTATAACTTTGAAAGTACTTGTCCTATTCACTTCATACTTGGAATATATCATCAGCATAAATAACCCCATCTGTGTCAACAAGAATGATAACTCCAGTTCCAATATGTTTTTTGTTACACCCCTTTCAAGTACCACTTTAACATGAAACTTAATGTTGCCTATAACTTTGAAAGAACTTATCCTTTTCACTTAAACCATCTGTGACGACAAGAATGATAACTCCAGTTTCAATATTTTTTGAGTTATGCCCCTATCCAATGCAACTTTAACCTGAAACTTAATGTTGCATATAACTTTGCAAGTACTTGTCCTATTCACTTCATACTTGGAATATATTATCAGCATGAACAATGCCATCTGTGACAACAAGAATGATAACTCCAGTTTCAATATTTTTTAGTTATGCCTCTTTCCAATTCAACTTTAACCTGAAACTTAATGTGGCCTATAACTTTGAAAGGACTTGTCCTATTCACTTCATACTTGGAATATATCATCAGCATGAACAATGCCATCTGTGATGATAAGAATGATAACTCCAGTTTCAATATTTTTTGAGTTATGCCCCTTTCAATGCAACTTTAATCTGAAACTTAATATTGCCTATAACTTTGAAAGTACTTGTCCTATTCACTTCATACTTGGAACAGCATGAACAATGCCATCTGTGACGACAAGAGTGATAACTCCAGTTTCAATATTTTTTGAGTTATGCCCCTTTCAAGTGCAACTTAAACATGAAACTTAGTGTTGCCTGTAAAATGGAAAGTACTTGTTCAATTCACTTAATACTTTGAATAACTCATCTGCATTTACAAACCAATTTTTGAAGATGATAACTCAGGTTTCAGTTATTCCCCTTTTTTTAATGCAATTTGGATGACACATGTGTTCAGTGGTGTAGTATTGAAATCAACTTAAATAAATTTTTTTTATTATATATGATTAAACATAGGCCCACATTTCAACTTTTTCCATGCAGGCGACACATGTGTTCCGTGGAACACAACATTCTAGTTTGTTAAAAAAAATGGTGTCAAGTCACTAATATTATTCCAGGGTTCGTACAGACCTGGAAAAGTCATGGAAAATCGTTTTTTTTTTAAGAAATCATGGAAAACTCAGGGAATTCTGAAATTTGGAAAATTATCAGGGAATTATCATGGAATTTCTCAAAATAATCATGGAATTCCTAATAAATATCCTTGAATTATATTATTTGCCGAGTATTACTCGCTTAAAAGAAAAATGAACTATTTAACTTTATACGTCTACGTTATACGACACTGGCGTTCGAAATCGGGAATTAGTAGTGTAAAACCTATGTATGCAGTATTTTTTTCACGGGTAAAAAATTTTTCACGGGTAGAAATTGCTACGACACCGGTTCAGTTACTTCCGTTTTCGCGACCTTGGCTATTTTTCGTGTTCAAAATACCGTAAAAATGAGTCATATGAAAGGAATGTGTAGATACAATCATAACTGGGAGACGCAGGCGGCCTATAAAGACTGGTTAAGACCTTTTAAAGGAGATAATAGAAGAAAAAACTAAAGCTGGAAGAGGAAGTAAAAGATCTGATGAATGCTAGTGAAAAACTAAGTGACAAGGCAGAGATGACTGGAAAAGTCTCATTTGTTACCCAAGCAAACTCTTTAAGGAGGACAGCCAAAGACAAAAAGATGGAAATAGAAGAAATTGACGATAAAATTAAAAGTGCATTTAAGTAATAATTCAAAAAAAAACATTCATTTAAATGCATTTTATTAAATAAATGAATGAAATCATTTTTATATGTTTTTTCTTTACGATATTGAGCACTGGTGTTGTTAAACAGATGAAATATGATATCATGGAATATTGAAATTTATCATGGAAAAGTCATGGAAAAGTCATGGAATTTTAGGTCAGCAAGTCTGTACGAACCCTGTATTCCATTCTATCAAAATATGCAAAAATACACCATCAAAATTGTATAATAAAAAATATATACATAGAAATATAATTTTTTTTTAGAATACGATTTTGACGGTGTATTTTCGCATTTTTTGATAGAATGGAATAATATTATCAAATATATACATAGAAATATAATTTTTTTTAGAATACGATTTTGACGGTGTATTTTCGCATATTTTGATAGAATGGAATAATATTAGTGACTTGACACCATTTTTTTTACAAAAAAGGGCGTATTAGTAAGGGTTGGCAGCGGGTGGGGCAGCTGGTCAAGGGCCAGTGCGCCGGAGATACACAAAAATAAAACCCTTGCCGTATCTCATGTCTGGATTATACCGGTAAGTTATAAGGTAAAATTGTGGCAAACAACTATTTAGTATCTATTACATTTTGTTTTGTTTTTTTAAACAAAAAAAAAACAAACCCTTACACCATGGATGCAAATTATACTCCTTGTGTGACCATGAGGTCCAGATCAGCATGCATATTTATGTAGGCTTATCCAATCCTGGTCAAAAATAACCTTAATATTTGTATATATACATTCATAACACATAATATAAACCGTATTCTTTGGAGTGAAAGATTTAAGTGAGTTCATCATTTTGTTTTGTATAAAGATCCCTAGGGTTCTGGGAATAAAATGAATCTAAAAGCGAACAGAATGGATCCTGATCATAGAGCACAGATGAGACCTGGCACATCTCTGCTGTCTGATCAGGATCTACTCTGTTTGACCATGGGACAACAACCATACCAAGGAGTAAAGGATTAAAACACTGTATGCAGTCTTTAAAATGTACGAAAAAATTTGTTAAAAATGCTTGTTTGCATTTTTTTTTCAGAATAAATCAATGGGTTGTGATACAATTGTGTTTGAAGAAGACATAAAGCAGTTTTGGGTGCACAAAAAACAGAAGTACAAGATATGTATAGGTTTGTAAAATATTTAAATGTAATTAAATTGTAAAATGAGATGAATCATAAAAAATTCTCTTTTTATGGTTTTCGTCCTATTAAATTCTTAAAAACCATGTTGTTCATGACAAGTATTACACAGTAACTTCTTATTCTTAACCTTTACTCCATAATTACACATTTTAACCCTTTCCTGTACAAACACACCTTTATTGCTAGGGCGAACAGTTTAGATCCAGATCAGCCGGCACATCCGTGCCGTCTGATCAGGATCTAAACTGTTCGCTTTTTGATTTATTAGGTTATTTCTGACCAAAATGCGACCAGTGCAGATCCTGATCAGACAGCACGGATGTGCCGGCTGATCTGGATCTACACTGGTCGCACATGCGTTAAAATGCGTATCTATACAGGAAAGGGTTAACTTGTGTGCGACTAGTGTAGATCTATAGTGTAAAGGGTTAAGTTGCCAAGATAGTGAAATAAATATTGGGAAAAGCTAAACTCTGAAAATAGTCTCTCAGAAAAGTGGATAAATATGAGAAGAGATCTTGCAGCATAACTGTCTTGGAATAGATCAGTTTTCACAGAAAGTGAAAGCTAGGGTTATAGATGCACAAACTTCATACTTGCTGGCACTGGTTCTCTGAGCAGTTGAATAAATTCCCCTTGCTGAAATTATTCGAGTCTACAATATTTATAAGTTTGAATCTAAGCATAATGAAATTTTTATCTTAATGCCTTGCATAAATTTTTCTCTTAGATCTTGCATGAACACTTTCTGTTAGAGCCATATATATTCTCTTAACCCTTTACTCCATCCAGACTGTGTAGATCCAGATCAGCCTGCACATTTGTGCAGTTTGTTTGATTTTAGATGCATTACTCTACATTGTTTCTGACCAAAAAGCAGATTAATTTACAGTGGTTGCCTATGGACCTGGTGTATCCATCAATAAAGAGATAATAATTCTTTATATACTATACTGGGATTGTCCTTGAATGAACCTGGGACCAGTCGATTAAATTTGTAATAATAAAAGTGACTGCATTAATTTATTATCTGAACATACCAGAAAGTATATATAGCTTCTATGGTTGCCAATATATCATTTAATAATACAAGTGTCTGGATTATGACAGACAGTTACTTGACATTTGTCTCGAGAGACCATCAGTCCCGACTAAATAAATATTACAGTCCTTATTGTTTACAGATCCAGCCTCTCAGTACATGCTATTATTAATCAGTCTGTACCATCAACGCTCAAGATCACAAACCTGAGATTGGAGACCAGTCTCAAATCTCAAGCATCTGGTCACCATTTCAGCCAATCAGATGCTTGAGATTTGAGACTGGTCTCCTGATTTTGTTTTATGAACCCAATTGGGTACAGGAGTTAAGGTTAGACATAAATCGGAGCAACTATCCATAACTAAAGTCACATTAGTGTTAATTATTCCAGTATAGACCAGATAAGCCAGCTGCATGCCCATCACAAATATTATTATTCATGATGTAAAAGTAGTGAAACTGAAAGGAAGAGAATTGCACAGCACAAAATTGTGTCAGCTGATCTGGATCTACACTGTTCAGTGAGTGTTTGCCCATGCAATTAATGGATTGCCTCCAATTTGCGGTTGATAAGTCTATTAACCCTCTACTCCATATATACGCCTTTCAATGCATGTGCAACCAATGTAGATCCAGATCAGCCGGCAAGGTGTAAAACCTAATCAGACCGCACATATGTGCCAGCTGGTCTTGAGCTACACTGTTTGCCACGGATAACAGCCACATGCTATGGAGTAAAGGGTTAATTTACTGTAAGAAGGGTTTATTATCATGTTGATTTATATTGTCATATACATTAGGAACCTCCTGTATGGTGACTTGTTTTATTATATAAACAAATATAATATGATCATCGGTGACCTATAATTGACACTATAATCTTCTGTGCTGAAGATTATAAAACTGAGAATGGAAACCAGTTTCAAATCTCAAACATCTGATTGGCTGAAATGGTGACCAGTTGCCATTTCAGCCAATCAGATCATTGAGGTTTGAGACTGGTTTCAATTCTCAGTTTTATATTCTTGGGGCCAGAAACCCAAAAGTTAGTCATACCTCTTTATAAATTATGAATAATAGTATAAGTCAAGAAGCTCCTTAGTGGAGTCATAAATCCTCACAGTGTAATAGTCACAGATTATTAGCAGTCCTGTATTCAGATTTATGACTATTTCCAGGGTCTGTTTATTTTTAGGGTTTGTTTAGGAATGCTTTTACTCATATAACAGCTGTGACATTCATTGTCCCCCATTATTTTCCTTTCCTTAAGTGAGCTACAGTATAATTATTTAGCTAAATGCTGCTACAAAAAGGATACACGTATATAGATTTCACACTTATATAATTTAGTTCAGGCTGAAATTAATGGAGGTAGGTTTGACAACTTTTGTTGCCATTGTTTATGTTTATGTAAGAGTTGTGTTTCCTGATTTAAGAAACGCCACAGTATGACAGGTGAATAATAATTATTATGTTCATGATAAGGCAAATTTGGAGAATTTATTATATTTAAAGGATTCATTTTGTAAGACTGTTTTTTTAACACAATAATTTCATCAAGTTTTGATAGTATTAACTTTCAGTCTCATATCTCTGATGTTTTAATCCAACATTGATTTGCTGATATGTTCACCTTTAGGGCTTTCTTTCAGTGGAAAGGGCCCACACCCTATAATTTTGAGGAAAATAGCGTGTTTTTTTCTCTAAAGGGGCATGAAAAAACCTGATGTAGTCACTTTTTGGGGAAAACTGCATGTTTTTAAAGAAATTTTCTGAGGGGAAGGCGCCCATAAACAGCCCCTGTTATAGAAAGAAAAAAAGCCCTGTCCTTTCTTTGGGTTTTCCATAACTGTTGCAAGGTCTGTGCATCAAATGAATATGTCAGAAGTCTTGTATATAGCCTTGATGAACTTGTATGTAGGGATCAGGTTCAACTCTGGCTGCAGCATATTCTTTTTTAACCATGTTTTTTGTGAATCCTTGGTTATTAGTTGGGGTATGCTGTTGGGTTAGCAGGCGGGCAAGCAGGTATCAAAATTTCATCAAGTTTTTTTAGTTCACTTGTTCTCAATAACCATTCAAAGTAGAGCTTATACAAAAGACAATAGCAATTATCGGGACAAGTTGTGTAACTCTTGACTGTATGTTGTCATAGTTATGCCCCTTTTTTCCATAAAATTTAAGAAGAGAAACCGGCTAATGTAGCATTTCGGCATTTCTTGTTCTGTTTTTATACCCCTGCAAACAAAGTTTGGGGGGTATAATAGGAGTCATCATCCGGTTATGTGGTTGGTCTGTGGCACTAACTACCTCAACAGTTTTCAAGATATCGACTTGAAACTTTAAACATATGTTTGTGAGAAGATTTGCAGGAACTTTTTTTTCTCCTGTGGATCAGTCCATTATTTTTTTGAGGGGAGCACGATTCAAATAAATCTTGTTACGGGAACTTCTTCTACAGTTTTCAATATTAGACTTGAAACTTTAAACATATGTTCGGCATGATGTGTAGATGTGCCTGACATATTTTTAATCTGGATCAGTCCATTATTTTTTGTATGGGACATAATTAAACGAAACCTTATTATGCAAACTTCTACAGTTTTTAAGATATCAACTTGAAACTGAAATTTTATGTTCTGCATGAAGTGCACATGTAAGCAACATGTTTTTTGTGTATCAGTCCATTATTTTTTGGAGGGGAGCATTATTTAACAAAATCTTATGACGCAAACTACTTTTCCTGTTTTCAAAATATTGACTTTAAACTTTTAACATATATTCGGCATGAATTGTACATGTGCAAGACATTTTTCCTTCTGGATCAGTCGATTATTTTTTTGAGGGGAGCACTTCACCTTCTTTTTACAGGTTTGATCTGTATCTTGATAAATAACTTCTCCTCTGAGTGATTCCTTGTCCATCTTCAATATCATTCAGCAGGCAATAGTTCTTAGATTTGTTTCAGAAATTTCTCTTTGATGTGACAAATATAATCTGGCAGCACTGATAATCGCAAACCTCCAGATAGTTGCAATCTGTATGATAACAGTCTACACAATATCACTGAAATTTCAGAGGGTCTTTGAAATGATATAATGCATGAAGCATATTATCTAACTATCTAACAGTAATATAACATTTGTTATGCCCCCACAAAGTGGGAGGCACATATAGAGTTGCAGTAGTCTGTCTGTCCAAATCTTGGGGCATCATTACTCCTCAAAAACTATCAGGCGGATTTCTTTCAAACTTGCACAGATGATCAAGCAGGATGTGTAGATGATGGTAAAGAAAGGATTTTTTCCTGCAGCCATTTTTTTACAAAATTATGGCCCTTTGTTGTTGCAGTGTCCGAGGACACATTCTGTGTAGATCCTAGTAGTGTAGTGGCACTGCGTAAAAATGCGTATATGTGGAGGAAAGGGATTTGATAAGGGGAGGCCGCACTGACCTGTCCTAGTGAGTATTAAGGCAATCCAAAATTGTAGGGACATAAGAATTGCATGACTTTTTACCCTCAAATAAAGTCTGACATTTTTCACGCAATATTGACATGTATAATTATTTACTTACAGAATAATTCTGATTGTTTTTGTTGAATCATAAATACTGTGTCTGGGGCTAGAACAGTCTAATGATGCTTTGTATTGTTCTGTCATGTTTTTAATGGAAAAAGCCATGCAGTAGACAAGCAGATTTTCTAGCTGGCTGGTTTTTTCAACTTTATCAATGTTGTATGTTATTTCAGAACAATGATTTGGTGATCCAATGGTGTTTTTTAGTAATTTGTGTTTAGTAACTCCCATGAAGTGGGAGGCATATAGAGTTGCACTTGACCTTACATTCTTCCCTCTGTCCATCCATCCATATTTATGTCCCCCAAATCTAATGTGGCGTCAACTCCTCATTAACTATTAGTAGGATTTCTTTCAAAACATGCTAAGAATGATGATCAAGCAGGATGTTTCGGTGATTGTAAAGAAAAGATTTTTTCCAGCAACCATTTTATCAGGTTACAAATTTTGTTTCAGCAGTAGGGGCATCAGTGTCCAAAGAACACAGTCGAGTTTCTTGCTGTCATCATGGTTACAATTTGTGATTGAGGTAATGAGTGATTAAATAACTTAAGTGGGTCAAGAATGACCACTTTTTTAAAGCCTAAACATCAGGGGCAGATCCAGAAAGGGTTCAGTGTGGTTACTAGAAACCTCTTTTTGGGCAGCTATATTTAATTTTCTTGGGGATTTTGGACAAAAAGTTAGATATTATCATATAACTACACTAAGATCCCCAAATGAACCCCTTTTATGGAAATCCTGCATCTAACCCTGAACATGGTCAGAAATCTGAAGTTGGTTGTTCATTATTGAAATTCAACCACCCACTTTGGCAAGCATTATATAGATAGTCTCAATTCCTAAACTAACAATGGTTAAGTAGTTGATGAATGAACTGTCTCATTGGTATGTGGAGACCAACAAGACCTAACAAACAGGTGAAATAATTGATGAAAAAGCCGGCAGCCCATGTTGTTGGTCTGCCACAAGAACTGTGTTTTATTTTTGGCTGTAAATCTTGTAAAGTTATAGATTTGGCATAAATAGATTCTTATAACTAATATGCAATTTTATTTCACACTTTTTACTAGAAAGTGTTAATTTTACAGCGATATGCATAATTATAATTATGGTGCACAAATAGGCTCAAAAGTAAATTGAAGATGCACCTTCATAAAAAATTAATGGTGCACCTGCAATTTTATGTGTGTCTGACATATATAAAATGTATGTGACAGACATATAAATTTACAGGTGCATAGAATACTGGTGCACAACCATTTCAAATAGCTGAGCACCTTTGTTTGTATATGTCCATGGTATATATTTAATATACCTCCCTCCATCACATAAACTACTGCCAACTTGCATCTAGTCATTTTGATTTCGACCCTTTCGCATTTTATACTCATATTAATGATAGCTAATCAAAATTTGCCTAACATTTTTAAATTCTTGCAGTGTTGATGCTATGTTGAAAAATGGATTGAATGTTTACACGGTTTAAAAACACTTAATTTATTTAGAAAATATATAAAATATATTAATATTTTTAAGAGCACAATTATAAAATAAAAGAAAAAGTTATTTTCACTTATAAAATTAATATTTTCAACTCAAACAACTATTTGAAACAATGGTTGTTATTGGTTGATCATTTTCATATTGCCTGTGCACTTGTAAATTAGCGGTGCATCTGTAATTTATATGTTGAGCACATAAGATTTATATGACAGACATATATTTTTGTAGTTCCACCGCTATTTTACAGGTTCACCTTCAATTAAAAAAATGATGCACCAATAATTTACAGGTGCACTGGTAAATTTATACATCCAACGCATAAATTTATACGTTGGATGCATAAATTTACAGAGGAAACTTCAGTTGTTACCTTTTGAGCCTTTTCGTACACCATACATTATAGCTTTTAAAAATGTCTGCTCAACTTTATGACATCATTTTCAGAATTGACATCAGCTGTTTGAAGCCTCTTTTTCCCGTCACATGTCCCAAAAAAGATTAAATGTGAATTCTAAAAAAAAGTGTTCCTGATAAGAGCTTAAAATAATAAGTAACCATAACTCTTTCCTCCATAGATCCACCTTAATGGTGAGGGCAAATAGTTCAGAATCTGCACTGTTCCCTTTTTTATTTGTTAAGTCATTTCTGACTAAAATGCGACCAGTGCAGAGCCTGATCAGATTGCACAGATGTGCCGGCTGATCTCGATCTACACTGGTTGCACATGCGTAAAAATGCGTATATATGAAGGAAAGGGTTAATAGCAATTGTGAACAGTGTAGATGACGACCAGATCAGCCAGAAATGTTCACTTTTTGATTTATCTAAGGTTATTTCTGGCCAAGATGTGACCAGTGCGGATCCTGATTAGATGGTGCAGATGTGTAAGCTGATCTGGATCTACACTGGTTGCACATGTGTTAAAATTATATATATTGAGTAAAGGGTGAATACCAGTTGAAATGTTTTGGACCTACATGTTTTATAGTTGCAAGCAGCTAGACTTATAAAATACCAAATGCTTTAAATTATAGAACAGTCTGTTCTCTAACAACCAGTCTCTTAGAAATATATTTATCCAAAAAGGCCTTAATGTGTTTATCTTAAGTAAATTGCCAATTTACAATAGCATTTAACAAAGCATACTTAAAACTGCTGTATGATTCTAACATCCAAAAAAGAGCATAGTTCAGTCTCGCTGAAGATTTCTTGTCGGTCTATTTATGGGTTTCTTCAGTGTTACATTAATGGGAGTCAATCACTGAACTGTTGTGAAGTCCAGGATCAATGGGTCCGGAGCATGAAACTTAACAATTTATTCATCTCTCTGGAACTATTTTCTGCCAACAGATACAGGAAAATGGTCTGTTAAAGACAGTTTTTGTAAAGATTTAAGCAATGGAAATTGCAGTAATTACGGTAGTGTTTGATGATTTCATGTGATTGAATTTTGTGCAATCAATGTTTTAACCAATATTATCAGCCTTAGTGTAACATTATCAGATGCCTGATAGAAAAGAGAGCCTGAAAGAATTAATGAATTTCAGTCAGGCATACTTGGCATATGTTAAAATATGGAGTGGAGAGCTGGAGCATGCTCAAGCATGCTTGAGATTTGAGACTGGTCTCTAATCTAAGAAAATTAATATGTAATCTCTGATTGGTTTTTCTTTGCAGGTCCATGTTGTGATGATATATTTCTTCAATGGAAGCTGTGTATTTGTGTATTAGACTTGTTGTGTGGTGTGCCAGGACTTGACCATGTTGTTGCGATTGAGGCTTTGGATGAAAGTAAGTGATCTTTGTTGATTAAGTCTACACTGGGAACCTTACTGTGACAACACACTAGTGACTGAGTTAGTCTGGACAACACCAAAAAAGGTTGTGGGTTAACCCTGTTACAGTGATTGTCATCATGTGACACCAGCAACCCATTATATACTGATAATTATACTGATAACAGTACCGACAATTTTTTTGTAAGGGGAGCAGGCATATGCCTGTTTGAAAATCTCTCATTAAAATGGTAAAGGTGGCCAGTGTAACTCCATTAGTTTGTTAACAACTTAACAACTGAGAGACTTGGAACATGTATCTAGATAAGTCTTCGGTAGTAAATGAACTTTATTGTTGTTGTTTTTTTTTGGGGGGGGGGGGGGGTCAAAAGGTCATTGTCATGATGACCTTCAGTTAAAAATTGATTTCTGGTGAATAACTGAAGTACATTGTGAAATACAATCACCAAACTTTCAAACTTGGTTTGTAGAGTGCTCATTTAGGTCTCTAGACAACTCCTATGGAATTTGGTTGCAAATAATCAAAGATCATTGTCATAGTTATTCTGACAGACTGTAAATCAAAAACTAGTCTATGGTTAAGAACTGAAATACAGTTTGACCTAAAGTCATCAAACTTGGTAGGTAGATTGCTTATAGTTAAATGATAACCCCTATTGATTTTGGAGTCAAAAGTTCAAGGTCATTCATGTTCATTAAATTAAAAATTGGTTTCTGATCAATAACTGAAGATCACTTTTACTTATGACCATCAGCTTTGCTTAGTAGCAACAGATTACATCTACATTGTATTGTGAAAGTAATCACATCATGTTGAATAATTTGGGGCATGTCACGAGAGAATGTGCATTCAGTCATATTTTTAGACATTTAAGTTGTTACTAAATTTGGAAAGATCTTACAGTTATATATTATTTTCTCATTGGCAATTTTGTTACACATTTTGACAACATAATTTTATTTTTATCGCAAAATGCATGATAAGTAATGTCGTCTGCTCGACTCAATGGCGTCATTTCAAGAATTGACGTCAAATGTCTGGAGGTACCTTTTCCTGTTTAGCGCCCCATTTAAGGTTTTCAGTTCTGTTGGATCTGCTGCATCAAGCAATGGTCTCTGGATTTTCTCGGTCATCAATTGGCCCTGATTGTGTTTGCATCTTGTTTGGATAAGACGTTTTACGGTTGATGGCTCCAGGATTTGCTAGTTTTATGGTGTTTTTTTTTTAATTAGGTATAAATTCCCTTCCTGTTTGATAGCTTTCTTCTTGATCTGTAAATTAATTTGCTGCATCTTGCCCATTAGTTAACATTTTATTGGCATGCAATCTTCTCCAAGAATTCTTTTAAAATGTTTTCTTTGATCTGTCAAATTGAATCTAGCAATATAATGATATTTCATCCCAAACATCAGATAATTTTGTCAGATAATGATACTTTCTTCAATTGCTAATTTACAGATATTTACAAAAACTTGAATCTCTAGACTCCATGGGATATGGCTTATATGACATGGGAAACTGGTGTAGATCCTGATCAGCTTGCATATCCATGCTTTTCATTAGGTTATGTCTGACCAAGCAGTGAACAGTGTAGATCAGAATTTCACAGATTGTTGACTGATCTGGATCTTTACACCTGTTCACCCATGTGATGATAGGCCTTTGCATGGAGTAAATCGATAAACATAAAGAAGTCTGGAAGTATTTGATTTCAGGTTTTAGTCTAATAGCATTTTTGATGTATTACAATTACAAATGCTACAAATTCTCAGGAGTAATAGTAATTAATTCAAATTAAATAATATTTAGATGATGAAATAGACTAAAAGCTGTGCTAGTTGTCTTGTGATTCATCGGATACTGTGAATATGTTAAATTAATATTAATGGGATTTATGAAATTTCTTGTTTTTTGGCGAAACAGTGTTTTCTTAGTACTTGAAATTGTAGATTCCAGTTTTCTAAAACCATGGTTACACATAATTCTACATTTCGAGGCGGTTGTAAATTGGTCAACTAATCTGCCCACAAATTCAACAGAAATTAACACTCCATCTTTATTAATGAACTAGCAGTCAATGCATGTTTTCAGTTAAAGCTTTGTTTATTCTTCAGGGTCATTACTGCTGTCATCAATTACATTCTTAATGTAATGTTTTCGCAGAATATTCTGAAATCTCTTTTGATCAGATAACAAAGTATCTTTCACAACTGGTGTGCATCACAAACCCTAGGATGGCTTGAATTGATCCCAATCTTAATGATAACTATAATTTAACTGCAAATTGCAAAATTTCTAATAAATTTCCAAATTTCTTGGAAAGTGTTCATTAAGATTGAATTTGTTGAGAATATTCAATAGCAGAATACAGCAGATTTTATCAGAGAAATATTACTTAACCCTTTGTTCCATACAACAGGTTTTATCGCTTGTGCAATCAGTGTAGATCCAGATCTGCCAGCATATTAGTGCTGTCTGATCTGGATCAACACTGGTCATAATTTTGTCAGAAATAACTGAATGGATTTAAAAGGGAACTGTGTAGATCGTGATCAGGCCTGAAGGTTATAAAGCTGAGCATGGAAACCAGTCTCAAATCTCAAGCATCTGATTGGCTGAAATGGCTACCAGTCGCCATTTCAGCCAATCAGATGCTTGAGATTTGAGACTGGTTTCCATGCTCAGCTTTATAACCTTGGGCACAGATGACGTGGATATGCTGGCTGATCAGGATTTACACTGTTTGCTCATAGATAACAGCCATATCCCATGGAGTAAAAGAGAATGTTAGGATTTTTTGAGACAGTAAAGTAAATATTTGTCTACATAAAAGTTTATGTGAAAAGCATGAATTAAGTACAGTGTGTAAAGTTATCTTAAAATTCTTTTCAGGTCCTTGTACTTTGAAATTATGTTTCCTGAAAAATTTCAGGGGAGCATATAGTTGCTGCTTTGTCTGTCTTTTTTCTGTTCAAGCATTATAATTTGTCAAGAGGATATCACATTCTGTAAAAAAAATTTTAAGTAGGGAAATAAATGAAATCTGGAATACTGATAAAGGGCATGAATGGATTTGCAATGCACAAGAACCATAACTCTGCCAGAATGTTTTTTTTACAGAATTATGTCCCTGTGAAGTTTTTATATACAAAATTAGCTCTCGGGTACCCTGTGACACAAAGTCTTCAAAATTAACAGGATGTTTGGCTTGTTTGAATAGACGACCCTGGTGTGTTTTTATAGAAAGCATCATCTAGTCTTCTAGTTATCTAGACTAGTGTTCTAGTTATAGTTCAATTTTGACCCGTGAGCTGTGACCTTTCGGACAAGTCCACTGTTATAATACTAAATAGGTAAAGTGCGTCATTTTACAGAGTTACCGTTAAATTACTTTACTTATATGACATTAAAACCTGTTAAAAGCAGCAGATATTTAGTCACGACGCAATAGCTCAGTGGATAAGATCTCGGGCTATGATGCAAAATATTGCATGTTCGAATCAAATTAAAGAAACTTTTTACTTTGTCTTTCATTTCCTTCTTATAATTTTAATTTAGTTCATATGATATTATTTTTAATAGTATTGAGCTGTTCTATCTTTATATTTTGCAACCCCCTTTTAATTTTGTTCATGTTCATTCCATTTTTAACAATATATTTTTGTTGAGTAGCTTGCCCTGACCCCATACACCTCTTTACCAAAGGAACGTTGACAATTGTGAAACATGGCGTTCTGTAAACTCTTGTTATTACATTCTCTTTCTTTTATAATTTACATTATTCAAAACCACTTTGTACAATGTTTTGGCATCGCCCAAAAACTGTGTTTTGAGTAAGCATCGATCGCGACAACCCGCTTGATGAAAGATTACTCGAAATTTGTACGGTTTAATGTCATTTTTGTCGTTTCTACATGAATGTATTGGAAAAAAATGACATTAAAACAGAAAAAAAGTAAAATCTCTTCATAGGATTCGAACACACAACCCTTATGTCATATTACCAGAAATCAGAAGCGTTACTGCCATGGCCATGAAATCGTTTGTTACATGCCTGTACAATTTCAACATAATGAGCCATGATGGGAATATCTAACATCCCTATTTTGTGGAATATTCCAAAAATCTATAAATACAAAAGTACATTCACGGCTCACTGCGTAAAATTGGACTATAGTAAATTCTTTCCAGTGAAAATAGCACAGTAATAAGAGTTATTGATTTGTGTGTTGTGAAAGTGATAACTGTGTAAAGTGAACATTGTCATATTGCTCTCTAGAGCTCAAGTTTCACATGATTGTAAAACACCGACCAGACTATATCTGTAAGTCTCTCCTTGAAACATTTTTTCCATTTTTCTCAGTAACTTCTTACAACTGCACAATATAGTCTGTAGCAGTGTTTCTAAAATTTTAAACTGGCCAGCCTTTGTTTGATTATAAGTAAAAAGTCTGATTGAAATTTCAAAAATTGTAAAACAAAATCTGTAATGAAAAACTGATTGTCCCAAGTGGCCCATAAATTGTTAGGAAAATTACCAACTTGTACAAAATTTTCCATTAAAATCAACATTGATGCTGCTTTGAGTGATACCAAGATATCTTTAGTAAATGTTTCTTGTCTTAGAACTGTCACTGGGGACTTACATCAGGTGTTTTTCAACTTGTCTTGAGCATTTTCTTTTGAATTTAATGCATACAAAACAGCCAGGAAGTCTGGAAAATGTACTCCGGTATGGACTCTTGGTAGTTAGATTACAGTTTAATGAATTGCCTTGCCATTTCAATAACTGCTATTTAATTACTATGGTAATGTTGTCCTGTTTTCTCAGCTTCCTTGATCCAGTTTAACCCTTTCCTGTTTAAATACACCTTTACTGCTAGGGCGATCAGTTTAGATCCAGATCAGCCGGCACATCTAAACTGTTTGCTTTTTGATTCATTAGGTTATTTCTGACCAAAATGCGACCAGTGCAGATACTGATCAGACGGCACAGATGTGCCGGCTGATCTGGATCTACACTGGTCGCATATGCGTAAAAATGCGTATATATTAAGGAAAGGGTTAACATGAAAACATCTGCAGAAGTCTCACCCTTTTTTCAGATATATGTGTTATCCATATATCCATTCCATCTGATCAGGATCTGCACTGGTTGCATCTTTGTCAGAAATAACCTAAAAGCAAAAATTTAGACCTGATTAGATGACACAAATGTGCCGGTTGATCTGGATCTACACTGTTCGCCTATGCAATTATTTAAAGGTGTTTCTATATAATAAACATTTAAATTAGCCAATAGGACTGCAAGAAATTCTGTTGAAAAACTTACAACTTTACCATGGCTAAAATTTCCATCATTCTACATTATTTCAGTAATGTGTTATTTGCTGGATGCAAGTAAAAAAAATATCTTATTGGCAATTGTCAATGATATTACACATTCACGCCATCTGGTCTGGATCTGCACTGGTCGCCTCTTGATCTGAAATAACCCAAAGAATTTAAAAGTTAACAGTGTAAACTCTGAATAGATGGCATGGATGTGACGGCAGATCTGGATCTCTAAATTGTTCGCTCACGCAATAAAGGTGTATTGATGGTAACGAGTAACATTTTTCACAGAATATGGTTTTAAGAAGTGTAATTATTGGCAATTAAAAATAAGAAACCTGTCCTTTTTGTTGGTAGTTCTGCTATTTAGCTTCAGTCCTTAGAATAGCGTTCTTCAGACAGGCTATTTTTAGCACAACAGGTAATCCTTATCAGTGACTTAAATCTAAGCTGCCCTTATGTCAGACATTGGCCAGTGTTTACATTCGTTGTCTGTCTATTGAAAATGGCTGCAGATGCTGGTCAGTTGCAAAACTTTGCTTTGAAAAACAAGGAAAATGAATTTAATATTGAGCAGAAAAGTGAAGGGAATAAACATTGTTGTTGGGGTGAATGTAGAAGTGACTCCCGTTATGGTGAAAAAAAAACAAGATGAAATGAAAGGAGCTTTTTTTTCATCCCATTTCCCAAGCCAATAACCCAGCCTGAAAAATGTCAAAGGTGGATCAAGTTATGTGCAACCAACTCATTGCGGGAACCCTCGGATGTGAAAAGAAGCACATACATTTGCAGTCTTCACTTTGTGGGAGGGCAGGGCCCAACTAATGAGCACCCTGATCCGTTTTCATCTAGAGATACTGCAGAACAGATGTGTCTTATTTCTTAAAATATTTTTTCAAAGCAGCGAGTTTCTTTATGAATTTCAGTTTTCTTTATTGAAATGTCATAATTATGAATATTAGGTTATGATATTAACCCTTAACCTCTAAATTCATGTCAGTCATTTCCATGTTTAAAAAGGTGTTCGCAAAAAATCATTTGCTTGCTAATTTAACAGTAAATGTGTAGACCTCGATCTAACTGTGTTAGGCACATGCACACAGTCAGATCGAGGTCTACACATTTGGAGCTTACTAACACTGGTCCTAAATTTGACATAAATTGTAAAAATAATTATGCTTTCCTTTCAAGGTTGCAAGAAATACTTTAGAAACCAGCACCATCAGAGAGAATGTCCGAAATTAAACATCGTATAAAGGCTTGTTTTTAGCCCTCTTCACTCTAACCAACGTTTTAGCTGATAAACAGAATGATCTTAAATTATTCCAAATAAAAATTTTGCTCCATAAATATCATCTTCAGTTAATTTAGTTTACAATAACAAAGAGTAGTTTGCCATTGTTTTGTATAGAAACACAGCATATTCAGTAAATGTTTGTCTGAGGTTAACCTTTTGACCCTCTTAATCACTCTGCTAGAGATAAGTGACGTCAGAGCTGAAAGGCGCTATTCAAATGACATTGAAATTTTGGAAGTTTTATTGCAATTTGCCTGGCTTGCTGCTGTCAACTAAGCCAGTTTCTTCACAAAATAAGAAATTTATCGGCTTTAAATTATGTTTTGGAATATTGGAAAAAGTAGAAATTGCCTGTAGAGACCTTTCATTGTCAAAGATTTATATAAAAATTTTCGAGCAAAGGCCAAAGGAAAGCCTTAAAGTTTTGGGAAAATTATAAGTCACAGTGTATTTGTACAAATTTTCCCTCAAGGTAGATCACTAAACACTTTGTTTGGCTTTAAATTTTGTACATTTTAATAAGATCATGGTAAAACCCCTTATAAAAGACCACCTTGAAATTAACCCCACTGATAATAAGACCAGATAAAGAACATTCAACTATTAGGACCACATTAAATTTTGTCCAGCCCCTGAGGGGATTTTAATAAATGGGTTTCACTGTAGTAGTAATGTATCACTTACAGGCTGTCAAGGGAGACTGGTCCGGTTCTACACTGGTTGCACATGACATAAAACCCATATAAATGGAGCAAAGTGTTAATTTAGTCTGCAAGATGAACAGGTAATTAAACAACAGTAAGTGCAGTGGTAATGTATCATTTACAGGCTCTCAAGGGATTCTCATCTGGATCTACAATGTTTTGGCACATGACAAAAAACCCTTATAATTGGTTAACCCTTATAGTTAACCCTTTCCTGTATAGACACACCTTTATTGCTAGGGCGAACAGTTTAGATCCAGATCATCCGGCACATCTGTGCCGTCTGATCAGGATCTAAACTGTTCGCTTTTTGATTCATTAGGTTATTTCTGACCAAAATGCGACCAGTGCAGATCCTGATCAGACAGCACGGATGTGCCGGCTGATCTGGATCTACACTGGTCGCACATGCGTAAAAGTGCGTATATATTAAGGAAAGGGTTAAACAACAGTAAGTGCAGTAGTAATGTGTCACTTACATGCTGTTAAGGGAGGTGGATCTGGATCTACACTGTTCGCACATGCACTATGGAGTAAAGTGTTAATTTAGTCAGCCAGGTGAACTGGCAATTAATCAACAGTAAGTGCAGAAGTAATGTATCACTTGCAGGCTGTCAAGGGAGGAAACAGAAGTTTTTCTTCTAGTCTTGATAAGATTGTATTATCTCAAGCTCCTCTATCAACAGGAACAAAATATACCAGATTTTCTGGGATCTTCTGGCTTAATTAATCACAAAACAGGAAGTCACATGGCAGAAAATTCTGTACATTGAACATCTTGAATTCAGCTTGCCAGTTCATGATTTAATTACATTTTGTATTAATGAAAAAAAAATGAAATTATTCAAAATAACTGAGATGAAAAATAATTTTTATGCTGTCTTAAGTGTAAATATTGTGTGTTAACAATTTACTCCATAAATACGCATTTTTAAGCATTTGTGACGAGTGTAGATCCAGATCAGCTGGCACATCCGTGCCGTCTGATCAGGATCTGCACTGGTCACATTTTGGTCAGAAATAACCTGATGAATAAAAAAGCAAACAGTTTAGAAAAAAGGGAAGGACTACAAAAAGAGAAAACAAATCTGAGATGCCTTGCCTAAAGTATAAGCAAAAAAACTTGATACCAAAAAAACCTGAAACTGAAAGTCAAAAGGTTGCAATTTAATTTTTCAACTTGGCTGCCTTTATATGTTAATTTGAGTATTTAATGTCCACCTTTCAGGCTAGCATCTCATTAAGTTGTAACTCAAGTACTTTTTTCTTAAATGATTTGTAAAATGAGTGTTGTTGATAAGCAGTTATAAAAAAAAACTTAAGCAGGTCATAAACTTAAAAAATCTTTTTGTATAAATTTGCAAACATACTCACAAAGAAAATATGCCTAGATAACTGTTTACTTGATCCCTTTACTCCTTTTATTGACCCTTTAACCCTTTTATTACATGTGCCATAAGTGTAGATCCAGATCATCTGTGCAGTCTACTAGGTATTAACAATGTTTCCTTCTTTAACCTTTTCCTCTGTAGATACACCTTCATTGCATCCATGCCATCTGATCAGGATCTAAACTGTTCGCTTTTTTGATTTATAAGGTTATTTCTGACCAAAAGGCAACCAGAGCAGATCCTGATAAGACGGCAAAGATGTGCCGGCTGATCTGGATCTACACTGGTCGCACATGCGTTAAAATGCATATATATGGAGGAAAGGGTTAACAGTCTAGCAAATTGGAAAGACAACACTGTATAGATCCTGATCAAACTGTGCAGAAGATTGTGTACACTGATCTTGATCTACACTGTTCAAACATGAAATAAAAGCCTTAGAGTAAAAACCTTTTACCAATGATGGCCATATTTGTAATATTATTTGGCATCATCATCTTTAAATATTAAATTCCTTTAAAAACGCTAGGAATCCCAGAATTTGGTTTAAAATATTTTGCAATTAAATAAAATACTTTTTTATTTGGAAAAGGTTTAAAGTGGTCATTACCGACTGAAAATAGAAAAGGAGGGATGAAAGCCATCTTGCTTTTTATTGCAGAATTACTGATGGGAAATGACTTTTTTATGTAAAATTGACTGTTTTATGTAAAATTGAACGTTAATGAATGTTTAAGTAACCAAATTAGGTGTAAATTTTATCTCTTTAAGTTTCTCGCAATTGCATTTTATATTGCAAATTAATGTCAGTTGCATGCAGTTATTTAACCTGATTAAAAATTTACTTCATTAAAAATCTAGCAATCTATCTATCAAAATGAACAAAACTTAATTATTTTTTAATTGTTTTGTAATGGATTATTTTTAGGAGTCACTTTATCATAATAAACAATTTAAATTTTATGCAGTTTAGGTTATGTTGTATTAAATAAACTTTTTTAAAATTCATGCTGATTAGAAGTCTTTAATTTGCACATCTTTAACATGGATTTATTTGTTTAATTTTAAATATTGTTAGAATAAATTTCAGTCATGCAAAAAAAAGTGTTTTTTTAAAAAGTTGATGTAATTTCTTGCTTTTTAATGTCAACGGAAAAATGGCATTTACTGCAATCACCCTAAATTTTTGGGACACCATTAATTTTGGGACACACCTATTTTTCACAAAATTAATTATTTTTGCATCCGTTTATTTTGGGAAACTTTTAGAATTGGAAATTTTTGTTCTCCCTATGTTTTGGGACACTTCCAGAAACAGTATTTTTGAGTCTCTAAATCCTGGGACACAAGATACAACGGTCATTCCATATATGTCGCATAATCACGTCCGGTCATGTTTTAGACAATACCTTGTACATGCGTACAGATCAACAATACCCAAAATATTATGACACTTTTTCAACAATTAATTCTGTGTAACCCTAAATATTGGGACACGCATATTTTAATTATTTTTAACTACCCCAAGACTTAGTGTGATTACGGTAATTGAACCATATAATGTCTTGACTTACACTAAATTATTACCCTTAATTGAGTCACAAATAATTTAGTCTCAAACAATATTTATTACAGATAACCAAATCAGACAGAGTTTAAAATTAAATATCTTTAATTGCTTATGTTTTAACCGCTTCTCTCAAATTCGATTTAAGATGCATAATGAAAATAAAAAAAGTGCTATCTCTTTTCTGTAAGATAGATTATGGTTCAAGAAAATGGGAGTCACAAGTAATTTGTTCATTTATTTTGGTCCATCCATTTATCATGATTAAATGTCCTGCAAAAAGGAAAATAATGGATTAAGAATAGTTAGAAAACTTTAATTGATTTAGTAGTTATCTGTAAAAAAATCCCACTTTAAATAATGAAAATAATATGTTTGAGAATTAGAGAGAGGATTTAAAAAGTATATTTAAATGAAGAGTAATTAAACACAAACGATGACACTGAATTATTCAGATGCATGTAATTAATTATTGCAAAGGTTGTTTACCCTTTTGAGTGGATGATTAAAACCTTTCCTCCATATATATGCAAGTGTGACCAGTGTAGATCCAGATCAGCCGGGACATCTGTGCCATCTGATCAGGATCTGCACTGGTCGCATTTTGGTCAGATATAACCAGTAACAAATCAAAATGCGAACAGTGCAGATCCTGATCAGACGGCACAGATGTCCCAGCTAATCTGGAACTGTAACACTGTTCACCCACCCAATAAAGGTGTGTCTATGGAGGAAAGGGTTAACTAGATTGTGATTAACACTTTAATTGCTGTATTAACCCTTTCCTCCATAGACACACCTTTATTGCTGAGGGCAAACACTTTTTTATTCATTAGGTTATTTCTGACCAAAATGGGACCAGTGCAGATCCTGATCAGACGGCATGGATCTGGATCTACACTGGTCACACATGCGTAAAAATGTGTATATATGGAGGAAAGGGTTAAGTCTAAGAGTGAACAATGAAGATCCTGATCAGATGGCATTTATGTGCCAGCTGATGTGGATCTCCCATGGTATATCAGCCATATTCCATGGAGTAAAGGGTTAAACAAATTAGTCCTGATTTATCTTTCATGTCGCTATTCCCATCAATATAGACCTTAACCCTTTCCTGTATAGATACACATTTTTACGCATGTGCGACCAGTGTAGATCCAGATCAGCCGGCACATCCGTGCCGTCTGATCAGGATCTGCACTGGTCGCATTTTGGTCAGAAATAACCTAATGAATCAAGAAGCGAACAGTTTAGATCCAGATCAGATGGCACGGATGTGCCGGCTGATCTGGATCTAAACTGTTCGCCCTAGCAATTAAGGTGTGTCTGTACAGGAAAGGGTTAGGAAGAATCTGATAATCATATGTAGGATCCATGTTGCCTGATCAGGTTCTTCAATAATTTTGCTATTCAGTTGATACTTTTCTTTAAAAAAACACCCCTTGTATGGTCAGTGAATGGACTGTCTCATTGAATGTATTTCATAAATTCAGTTCAATTCAGAAGGATTTTATGTCTTATTAAGCAGAATGATAAATAGTTTCTCCAAAAATCACTCAATGGTATAAAAATGATAGAAAAAAAATGCTTTGGAGTCAAGAACATTAAATTCCCAAGTGCGTAAAGTCTTCCACTGTAAATGACACTGATTGTCATAAGTACATGGTCGCTGCTGTCGTCACTTTCTCCAACTATGTTGAAAATTTCCACGGAGAATGGTAATTACAGCCATTTGTTATTAAGGACAATCACAAAATTACAGACCATTCGGGGAAGAATGGCTTTAAATTACCGCAACGTCTTGACCAAATAAGGAGTCTGCCAGATAAAATTAGGGTGATTTGCTGTATCTTGGAATCATAAGATTTGATGTGGGTCAGATAAAATTAGAAACATGAAAAGCAATGGTGAGATATGGTGAATAAAAGAAGTCCGAACAGAGTATGAGTATTAATTTTGTTAGAGAATTTATGTGTATTTATTGAGTTACAGTGGTCATGCAAGATAAGTCAACATATTAGTGAAAGACATTTATGCATCATCCCTCACCACATAATCATTTAAAGAACTTTATTTCTGTGTGATTTTATATTCACTTACTGTCCTGGAACTTTAAACACATAATTCAAAGACATTTTTTTAAAAGTGACTTGAAGAACCTACAGTCAAGAGCTGTTCAAAAATTAATAATGAACTGATAATATCAAAGAAATTATTGTCAAGAACTGTTGAATAACAGTTCTTGAACTATTACAGTTTACAGAATAATTCATGAACTACCATATTGGAGGTTGAAAGCAAGACTTTATTATTTCCTTCTTTCCTTCAATGTAGTTACAACATTATTGCATGCCACCCTTGAATTATGCATCGGTTAGAGTGCTCTAGGAGTTCTTGAACTAAGCTATTATGAAGGCAGCTTTTTGAACACTTCACAAATTGTTCCGAAAATTCATGAATAAATAAAGAACTTTTAAGGAAAAGTTCTCAAGAACTTTTAACTAAAAGTTTATTAACCTTTTTGGCCTGGCAGGCTACTTGATTGGGGCGCAAATACATGTAATATGGGTTCTGAATTTCATGCCATATTTTAGAAAGGTAATTAGAACTAGGGACTTATTAATAGTCAGCCATTGTGCAGAATGATCAACTTCAGTTTTACAGAAAAATGCTTTTAGAGGCTGAAACCATGTGGCATTGAAGCACACAACTTGGTTAATTGGTTCTTACCACTACCATTTATATCGAGTAGCTATAAATTATATACCAGTCTGTTCTCTAACAACCAGTCTCATAGAAATATATTTACCCAAAAAGGTCTTAAAGTGTTTATCTTAAGTAAATTGCCCATTTAAGGTAGCACAGTTAAAACTGCGTTATGGTTCTTATATCCTTACAAGAGGATAGTTCAGTCTTGCTGAAGATTTCTAGTAGGGCTATTTATGGGTTTCTTCAGTGTTACATTAATGGGAGTCAATCACGGAACTGCTGTGAAGTCCAGGATCAATGGGTCCAGAGCATGAAACTTAACAATTTAGTTATCTCGGTGGATCTTTTTTTTTTAGATGTAGGAAATTGGTCTTTTCAAGACTGCTGTCTGAGTTTTAAAGATAAAGCAATCAAAAACAGAAATCGCGAAGAATTACTGATTGATGGCTTCTTGTTGTTGATTGCATTGTTATGTGTTGAGTTGCATGCATTTATCATTCTTCTTCACTCATTTAAAATTAAAGGGACAGTCCATAAATAAAGTATAAAATGTTAATGAAAAGTAAGTTGTTGCATGAATTGTTAGAATTTGTACCACCAAAGATAGAAACACAAACATGGTCCAAGAAATCCAAATTGATATTTCATTATGATATTTAAAGTCAGTATTAATAAGTACAAAAGTTGTTGCCTCACTGGGAGAGATACAAATGAGGCTGATTTATTATGAATATGCATGCACAGTTCTACATAAACAGAATGAAATAATCGCTGACCAACAAGAGTTTGACCAAATAATCTGACATAAAATTAGGATTTCTGCAAGAAATACCTGGTACACTTCTACTGCAGACATGTTTAGGGGAGCTTTGGCACTGGCTAGCAAAGCTTAAAACACAAAGCACAGTTTAAAACACAATATTCCTGGCTTGCATTTCTAAATTCATGATGAATGTTTGTGAAACTATTGACTATTTCAGAAATACATTTTTACGTAGCGGTGAAGTTTTAAGTTGAAGAAATAGATGCAACTGGTTAAGAATGTTCGCATTTAGCTAGACAATGATGGTCAAATTGCGAATGTTGATGCAAAATATCTCTTACCTCTGTATACTCAGTCATATTATTGCTATCCATCATGATGTTTGTTTTGGAAAAAAATCATCTTATGACTATTTATTCCCTCTGAAGTAACATTAACCTGAATAAGTTTGATGTACATTATAATAACATTGTATCACTCTAAGCTTTTGTGTTTTAATAATTGATGAAATGAATTGGTATTAACACTCTTTTTGAAATAAATAAAATATCATAGACTGTCACTTTAAAGATTTGGCAATAATGAAAATATTATGATTTTTTACAGGTTTTGTACAGTGTCTTTAAAAACCTAAATCAACAAGATATACAGTGTGATATCCTAATAGTGCATGAACTCCTGAACTTGGGCTTGTGACACCTTGTGTATGTGCACAACAAAGTCTTCCTAATTGTCCAAAATGTTTCACTACATTTTTGTTGCGTGGGGAGGCTGTGTTGTCTGAGTGTGGCGATTGCTGATATGCATATTTCACTTCTTCTGTTTACTTGTCTGCAATGCTAGTTCACAAAAACATGATAAAGTAATATACTAATAATGAATGTCTACCTGATTTTCCGAAGTAAACTAATAAAAGACCAATATCTTTTACAAGAAACACTTACCTGCTTTACTCCATGGGATATGGCGTTTATTCCATGTCAATGCAGATAACCAGACACATTTGTGCCGTCTGATCAGAATCTACACTGTTCAGTTTTAGCATCAATAGGCTATATTTGACTAAGAAGCAAACAGTGTAGATACAGAGAATGTAGGACATAATCCCCTACGAACAAAATCCCCTACATATGTCTACAAAATTCCAGCTATTCTATAATGGAAATCTGGAGTATTTTATGAAAAACAGTGTGAAATAAATAATAATTTTACTATGTAGGGGATTTTGTCCGTAGGGGATTCTTGATACTAGGGGATTAACCGATTTTGTCCGTAGGGGATTCCTGATAGTAGGGGATTTTGTCCGTAGGGGATTATGTCATACCAGATACAGATTAGACAACAGATGTGTGAAGTTCTGATCTGGCTCTAGTCACTTGTCTTCCATGTGATAAAAGTGTATCCATGGAGTATAGGGTAAACTTGCCTAAAGAATACACTAATTTGTTGTGTAATAATAAACATTTTGTATGGAAACAACACGAAAGATTTTAGAATTTTTATTTGCTATGTGTTTCGACACCAAGTCTTCATCAAGTATTTGTTGTCCAATTCTATAATACCTGGATAAGACTGGTATTAACCTTGATCATCAGGAATCCCACGCTTTCTAAACAAATGTGAAAAATTAGTTGGGTGATGACTTCTGCAAAATAGCTTCCACCTCTCAAATTAAACTGGCAAACAGGTAACCTATAAATATTTACTGAAATTACTTTATTAATTATATCCATGCTGTTCTTTGGCACATACTGTTATAACTTGGCTAGATTTATGAATGTTATCTCGAAATATAAAATTTCCTAAAACTGTTCTAAAAAATATTTGTTATCAAATGTTTACTGGATAAGCATGATTTTGTAGACATTAAATAATTTTAGTGTTTTTTGCATCATCAATTATTTAAAAAAAAACATGCATACAAATCATCTTTCAAGAAGGATAAAAATGCACCCTTTAAATTTGTTTTAAGTAAGGCAATAGAAAATTAATTCCTTGATTGTCATCCCCGCCTGCCCCTCGAAAATCTTTCCACCCGAATGTTTTTAATTTTGAAAAAAATGCATACATCAAAATTTACATAATACGAGTACAAATCAGTATAGTGCGAAAACTCAGTATGAAAGATTTTAGTGCGAATCGGAAATTCATAGTCAGGTAGACGCTTATTTATCTTTGCACTACTTAAGCGTTGTTGGAAACTGTGTGAATGATAAATATAAAATAAAAACCCACCCACCCGCCCCATTTTTTAGCAAAATTTGGATGAGAATCTAAGAATTAATTTTCTATTGCCTAATGACATGTATGTAAATTTCTCTAAGTTACATATGACTGTATGCAAAGGTCTTTGGAGAGAAAGGTCTTTCCTCCATATACACACCTTTATGGCATGAGCAAACAGTGTAGATGCAGATGCCTACACATCCATGCTAGCTGATCAGGATCTACACAGTACTAGCTTTTTGATTTATCAGGTTATTTCTGTATAAAATGTGAAAAGTGCAGATCCTGATCAGATGAAACAGATGTGCTGGCTGATCTGGATCTATGCTGGTTGCACACACATTAAAATGTGTATATATGGAGTAAAAAAGTGTTCAATTTGGTGTCTCTTATTGCATGTCAACCCTTCTCTTTGTTCTTTGTACCGACAGACAAAGGTCATTTTTGGTTGACCACCCCTTTTGAAAGAATATATAATTAAGTGAAATAGATTCCCTTTCATGTTACTAACACCTCAGTGTCTTTGCAAAATCAAATTGTCTTTTTGAATACATGATCAAAGCAAGATGTCAATCTATGTGGAAAGTCTTTTCACCTGATACCATAAAATTCCTTTTAAACTCCCCACCTTAATAAACAACTTACCCATATTATTTTTGAGGAAAAAATCAGTTAATCCACTTTGATTATCCAATATCTTACAGAGTCTTATATTAGAATAAAAAAAAATCAATACAAATAACAAGTGCCCCATTTCAGAAAAATTTAATGCCCCAGGGGCATTTAAAAGAAGTTTTATGGTAAATTAGTGGCAATTGGATAGTTTATGACTTGTGATAATGTGGGCTCTATATTGATGCCTATACAATTAAGAAAAGATAGTGCATTATAAATGCAGCTAATGTGACACTGTACATAATGCATTGTGTGCTCTTTAAATAGAAAACGTTTTGAAAAGTACTTTAAACAGATCATAGGAAAATAACATTAATATTTCTTGTCACTTTCTGGAATTAGCAATGTGAAAATTTGGACATAATATAATTGCATTCTTTCTCAAACTTACACCTATTGCATTTGTTTTTAGACTCGTAGGAGGACATTTTGATGGAGCAACTGTTGATTGGATTTACACATATTGCAAAGAATAAAGAGGCAGCAAAAGAGTAGGTATAACGAACAAATATTTAAGATGTGGTGTAATTTTGGAACTTATTCAGGGCTAAATTTTCAACAGTGTTCAATTGTGAAATGTCAGAAATTTATGGGTTTATAAAAAAGTCATGTTGTATTTAATTAAATCAGTGTTAATTTTGTATCTTTAATTATAATGGCTCATCTGTACCAAATGGCACATCTGTGCCAACTGACCTGGGTCGACACCGGTCTCTCCTTGGTCAGAAATAACCCATTGAATAGTGAATTTTAAGTGTAGATCCTGATCAAATGGCACACATTTGAAGACCTACACTGTTTGCCCAGTAAAAGTAATATCTATGGAGTAAAGGATTAACAAAACTGAAAATATTAGCATATGGGGCCAGAGTTTGAGCTACTTATTTCAAAATTTCCAGAAAAAGACAAACTTGTTTCAAATCACTTTGAAATCCACTGAACATGACAAATATCAAATGTCAAAATACTGCAGGCTCAGTTTGAAACAGTTCATGGGCAGTAATGTGAACGCTTATGTCCATGCCACCTAGCCCTGGACTGAGCACTACTCACAGATGTTCCCAAATTTGCCAGACCAAAGGACCTGTTGATAAAATTTAGGCCGGTCCCACATGATTTCTTATGGTATCTGACCGAATGCCAGACAAAAATTTGAACTCCTTATACGAGGGTTGTTGAATCAATCCACTACAGAATCCAGAAAACAGTTCTCAAAAACATTTGCAAACAATGGAAATAGAGAGTTTTACGTGAGCATATGTCTAGTGTCACGGTGCACGGTAAGATGACACTGAAGGCGTCGTTGACGTTGTGCCATATAACAGCGTCTCGACTGTGACCAGGTTTCTGGGTCATAAAACCATAGCCAGGTTCGTCCGTCATTATGATGGGACTGAGGAAATCGCCCCCTTCTCGGTTTACTCTATGAAGGAAGGCTCGTGAATCTTGCACACGACAGACCATCTCCGTGTCTTTCAAGAGGCGCAGGACCCAGTGTTAGTAATCAAGTTTGGTTAAAAAATTTGCGTTTACATTTTAGAAACATGTAAGATAAAAATATTATGATAAATAATTTAACAATAAATTTTATAAAATTGTTAAACCTTGATTTTTTTTTATTACGAAAAGGAATATTTTGCAAGCTTTGGAACGTAGATCATCGATATCCTATTAGTTTCACAGGCTGTCAACCGATTCCTTTATTCCTATATTTCTCCAATATTTTGGATCAGAATCCTATATTCTGAAAAGCCTCCTATATTCCTATATTTCTCCTATATTTTTATGTGTATTCCTATATTTTTTAGTATTTGTTTTTGCCGATTAATGAAGAGAGTAAATATTGCTTTGATACTGCTTTTGCTTTCTTCTTTTTTTTCAAGAACAAAACTCAACTTTTAGATTGGTGAAAACTTGGCGGGTGGCATTTACTTAAGTTTTAATCTGATTCTCTAACAACTTTGTAGCAGGTTTCTGTGTATTAAGGCTTACCTAACAAAAACAAATTTTCACTTCTATGCAGAATTCTTGTTATCCCCCGCCGATGAAATCGGGAGGGGGATATTGTTTTGGCGTTGTCCGTCCGTCACGTCGTCACGGTGTCACGCTGTCCGTTGCGCATATCGTTGTCTTGTTCCGGTCAGACCATTTAACACAGAGTTATGG